>ML109777.1:39917-89252 GCA_003697995.1 Taxidea taxus jeffersonii | reverse complement strand
GTGTGTGTGTGTGAGTGAAGGAGCTGCCGGGTTAGGAGTGAGGTATGGTGGGGAGAGGTGAAGAGAAAGCATTTTGTGATACAGGTTCTAGGACAGCACATGCCCTCTCGGCTTTTATGCTAACTTCAGATCCCAGCAATAAACTCCTACTCTCCCACTTACACTTTGGGAAATGAGAAGCACACACTGCATGACTGACTGTCACTTTCTTGCCCAGTGAACAGTGGGAACTATTCCAGCCTGACAGATACCTCATAGGAGCCACTGTTACATTCTCTAATTGGGAAAGCCCCTGCAAGACTCATTGGAACACTATTCTCTTTTTCGTTTTTCAAGTGTCAGTCCCTCCCCCTAACCCACCACGTTTGCATCTGCATATTTGGAGAGGAAAGTAAACAGAGAAACAGCTTAGTTCAATATTTAACACTGCAAAGTAACACCTATAATGTCTTACTCAGCCAAAAAGAAAAAAAAAAAAAAAGAAAAGAAACAAGAAAACAAGCTTTTTAGGGATGAGCTAAAGATTATGATCAAAATTCTACTCTAAGAAAATGTTGTAAGAACTGTTTCTTCCAGAGAAAACTTCTGTTTTTGTCACCTCTCCCTTCCCTAAGGTGGAAGATTAATTCCTTCCCCCGCAAAGCTCAATTTGATTGATACAATTTTTTTTGATAAGTTGAAACAATAATCTCCTGCATTTTGTGTGGGTGTATGTGTCATAAAGTCATCCTAATAGAAGCCATACCTTGCCGATGATCATAATAAGGATTTTTTCCTCGAAGATGGCTTTATAAATGGAAAATGGCTTTAAAAACTGGCATACACTTTTTAATTTTTTTAAAATTTTTATTAACATATAATGTATTATTAGCCCCAGGAGTACAGGTCTGTGAATCATCAGGCTTACACACTTCACAGCGCTCACCATAGCCCATACCCTCCCCAATGTGGCACACACTTATCTTGATGAGCACCAGGTAATACATGGAATTGCTGAATCACTATATTATATGCCTGAAACTAATATGGCACTATATGTTAGCTACACTGGAATTAAAATTTGTAAAAAAGGAAAAAATACCTGGCTTACACAGAATAACTTTTAAATTTTCCCACTCTGTTGTACACATTCTCTGCTGCCATACTCAACTTCCCAGATAAACCAGCTGAAATATTATGCTACTTCAATATAAATAGATACTTTTATTGTGCTTTAGGCTTATCATATTAAAATCTCACCTGTGGGAGAAAGAATCCTAAAATTCAGCGAGATTCTGGCCATGCAATCTTATTCTGTGTTGTAAATACTCACACACTTGAGCTCATAATAAACTTACATTTTAAATACTGAAAATAGCTCAATCACCATTGTAGCTATTATATACTGCTTCATTCCAGAAACGTTAAGTGCATATCCATCTTAGTAACAGAATACATAAATATATATTCAAGGTCTGACAGAGCTAATGGTAATATTATAGTAAGTATAAAATATAATATTAAGATATTATGTCATAAAGTGACTATAAATTGTGATTATTCTGGATTATGTTAAGTATTTCTTACTATTTATAGTTCTTTAAGTGACAAGTGTTTTCATTATTTTTAGGTTCGATCCATAGTGAGTGACTTTGCTGTCTTTCTTACAATTCTGTGTATGGTTTTAATTGACTATGCTATTGGCATCCCGTCTCCAAAACTACAAGTACCAAGTGTTTTCAAGGTGAAGTTATCAGAGCATTTATAATCTAATTCACCATCTCTAGGTCTAATCTTCATTTAGATGATGGCTATAATCCTAGTACTTGAGGTTTTCATGAAGATACAAGGAATATAGATTGATGGAACATTCAATAAAATGCCCACATGACTAAAATTTCAGTCTAATATTAAAAAGGAAAAAATGAAAATGGAATCTAGAGGCCACTTGAAAAAAATTCCTGCCAATTTTTCCAGTAGGAATATCCATATACAACACTCCTAAGAGATAAGGAAGCATTTTGAAACTTAAGGAAAATGCATTATCTTGATGCAAAATTGCACAGCAGATAAGGCTTTGAAAAAGAGATAAAATTAGGTCTGGAATAGTTATTCTGACCATGTTACTAAGTATGTAACCTTGGGTCGGTTACTTAACCTCTTCGAGCCTCATTTTCTCACCTGTCAGAAAGGGCCAGGAGGTTCTCAAAGAATGTCAAAATGAATTCCTCTGGGGCTCATCTCAGACACTAGCAACGTTTAGAACCATTCCCAGAGCTCCTTCTATGACCAAGTGTCTTTTTGCCATTTTCCCATGATGGCCTGTGAACCCATATAAAATAAGAGTTACACACAGTTGTCAATGTGCTGTTTATAAATGTAAATATATTTGCCAACTGTAAATGGTAAATATTAATATTATTTTATGTACTATAGGTATTGATCGAGAACATAGATTTTGGGGCCAGTCTGTCAGAGTTTAAATTCTGTCTCTACCACTTACCACCCTTGGGACCTTGGGCAATTTACTCAACCTCGATCTGCCTCAGTTTTATTATCTGCACCTTTCTTAAAGAGTGTTGTGAAGGAAAAAAACGAGTTAAAATATTTAAAGTACTCAGACTGGTGCCTTGTACCTTATAAATGGTTTGTAAATATGACTATTAGTGTTAAGTGTAGCTCACTTAGCATATCAATTTATAATTAGGGCTTTCCTGGTAGCATCTGTAGGATTTAATTTGATTAGGTATTTATTAATCCAGTTACTAATGATATATATCTTTTTATTTCTTGCAGCCTACCAGAGATGATCGTGGCTGGTTTGTTACACCTTTAGGTCCAAATCCGTGGTGGACAGTAATAGCGGCTATTATCCCAGCTCTGCTTTGTACTATTCTTATTTTTATGGACCAACAGATTACAGCTGTCATCATCAACAGAAAAGAGCATAAACTAAAGGTATATTTCAACATCCATTTTAATGTAAATCATTTGTGCCCTAACCAACATTGATTGATGTTTGTTATACTTTACCTGTACTCTCTAGTCATTTGTACAGGGAAACATTAAGATAATGTTTTCAGGTTTGTAATTTTTATTGTCTATATTCAAGATGTTTTGTCTCACAATGAGCTTAAAATGAACTAATTTTTTACTTTTTAATTAATGTATTTACAGCACTTGTCTGAGCCTAAACTCTGAAATCTTACTTCCAAGGCTTAAAATAATACACTTTGTTGAGGTTGTAACTTTCTTTACCATATTTTAAATATTTTAATGAAATAACAGTTTATCCTGGTGAAGGGCAGCTTTACCAATTTGTCTTGCATATGTGATTCCTCTACTTCTCTATTTGACCCTAAGTATGCCTCTTAGATTACATTCATTATTGGAATAAATACATCTTCAGGTATTTCTCATTTGGTTTAGTTATTCATCTGTCCATAATGTCTATGACAAATCCAGCCATAAATGTTATAGTTTGTAAGTGATACCTTTGTTGAGTTTTATTGCAGATTTCAATGACCTTTTTTATAAACTAAGAGAATAAATATAGATATATCTTACTTACTGTATTCTGACCCTGCCATTTTGCAATTGTGAATAATCAGAGTTGTTCACTGGTGTGCAGTATTTCTGAGATATTCAGTGTGAGCATTATCACAGGAATATATTAAATGAAATCCATGATATCAACGACTGGTCAAAAATAATCCAAATCAGAGACACCTGGTTCATGATCCCCAGGTCCTGGGATGAAGTCCCACATTGGGATCCCTGCTCAGCAGGGAGTCTGCTTCTCCCTCTACCTGCCACTCTCCCTACTTGTGCTCGCTCTCTGACAAATAAATAAATAAAATATTTTTTAAAAATTATCCAAATCAAACTTCATAAATGCAGAACATGCACAATTAATCAAATTATTTTGTTCTGGTATCATGAGATAATTCCCAGCTATCTTCATATACTCTTTAAACTCTAGGAAAAGTCTCCTTGTCAGAGCAACAGAAATCATGCTTTATAGAATTTTATAAGTATGTTCGTCAGAAGGATTAAACGATCTCTGATTGAACTATTTGATGGAAAACAGTAATGGCATTCGTAAGAAAGCACAATTATTTCTAATAAATCTTACTAAAAAGGAATTTTATGTATATATTGGAGAATGTGTGTCTATATGAAAAAAAAGAGTGTCCTTCATTCTCTTTGTAGAAAGTAATTCAAGCGCTCAGAACTTTTTCTAAAAGGATTAGTTCAATTCACTTTTGCTTTTATCAAAGAATTCTTAATTATGTGGAATTTAAGAAACAAAACAAATGAGTGAAGGGAAAGAGAGAAGGGGGCACCTGTGTGGCTCAGTCTGTTAAGTGTCTGCCTTTGGCTCCGGTCATGGTCTCAGGGTCCTGGGATTGAGTCCTGCATTGGGTTCCCTGCTCATCGGGGAGCCTGCTTCTCTCTCTGCCTGCCATTCCCCTTACACCTGCTTGTGCTCGCTCTCTCTCTCTCTCCCTGTCAAAAAAGAGAGAGAGAGAGCACGCGGCAAACCAAGAGACATACTTTTTTTTTTTTTTTTAAGATTTTATTTATTTATTTGACAGAGATCACAGAGAAGCAGGCAGAGAGAGGAGGAAGCAGGCTCCCCGCTGAGCAGAGAGCCCGATGCGGGGCTCTATCCCAGGACCCAGGGATCATGACCCGAGCCGAAGGCAGAGGCTTTAACCCACTGAGCCACCCAGGCTCCCCCAAGAGATATACTTTTAACTGTAGAGAACAAACTGATGGTTACCAGAGGGGAGGTGGGTGGGGGTTGGGTGAAATAGATGATGGGGATTAAGGAGGGCACTTCTTGCGATGAGCACAGGGTGTTGTATGGAAGTGTGGAATCACTAAATTGTACACCTGCAACTAACGTGACACTGTATGTTAACTAACTGAGATTTAAATAAAAACTTTTTTAAAAAGGTAGTTTTAAGAAAATATCTCAAAAAGGCATAGTAAGTAGATAAGTGGTGTACTAGTATATGGTTAACAACCAGTTCTCTGCATTTAAAGGAGAGAGACCCTGATTTATAATTTATAATGTTTGCTGACTTTCGTGGTGTGAATACTCTCACCATGGCCCATTTCAAGTTACCAATGTGATATCAATTGGCAGGAAAAAAATTTTGAAAAAATTTTGAAAAGTAAATGATTGGTTCTTATAAGCCTATATGAGCTGGATTTAAAACTACCCCATTTAATATTGGAAGCTTAGAGTGATGTACAGCCCTCAAAACAAGAAATTCAGATTTCCAAGTTTAATAGCCTACTTATTTAATAACAAATATTTAAAAATATTCACAGCCTTTCCAAAGCTCTAAATCAACAAATATGCCATATTTCTCCCTTTACATATCATGTAGAATAGCTAAAATACCATAAAACATCTTAAAGTGGTCTTTTCAAGCACTTTTATTTGTAGAGTAAATGCAGCATTAAAGCATTCAATATTTTTGTCACTGAAATATACTTGAGTCTGTATAACTAAAATATATTACATGATTTGCAATTAATTTTTTATTATAGAAATAAATGTACAATCAAAAGATTTATATTTTATCCCTTAATAGGCTGGATTTAGTAAACAATAGAGCAAGTGATTTAATCATAAGTTCTGCTATATTGCCATGAGTAGAATTAATCTTTTTTTTAAGTGTTTTATTTCTTTATTTGACAGAGAGAGAGATCACAAGTAGGCAGAGAGGCAGGCAGAGAGAGAGAGGAGAAGCAGGCTCCCTGCTGAGCAGAGAGCCCAATGCAGGGCTCGATCCCAGGACCCTGAGATCATGACCTGAGCCGAAGGCAGAGGCTTTAACCCACTGAGCCACCCAGGTGCCCCAGAATTAATCTTTTTTTCTAAAGATATATGTATTAATTTGAGGGATTGAGGATGGAGGAGCAGAGGGAAGGGGAGAGAGAGTTTTAAGCAGACTCCCCGTTGAGCCTGACTGGGGCAGGGGGTCGGGGGGTTCTTGATCTTATGACTCTGAGATCATGACCCAAGCCAAAACCAAAAGTCGGACACTCAACCAACTGTGCCACCCAGGTGCCCCCAAAATTAATCTGTCCTTGGTCACTGTAAATCTGGACACTCCATCCTCCTCCTTAGATGTGGATATTGGCAAAGCAAATTCCTTCCAGTGAAGACATATTTTATCTGCACCAAACACTTTATAATTTTTTTGCCTATAGCCATTGTCCTCTATAAGCTTCAGTAGAGTGCGGTCTGCTGCTGCTGTTTTTCCTGCTAACAACAACAAAAGATCACCTTCTCAGAACAGTCTTGACTCAGAATAACGGTTTGTTCCATAGCCGCTTTCCCCACCTGTTGCTTCACTGAAATGTTTACACAGTCCCCTGGCTTTGACTTGAGCCACATTGTCAGGAAAAGATACATGTTTCTTGAGTATATCCCCAGACCACAAGTTAACCACATTTTCACCTTTTTTTTTTTTAATCACTTGAAAACCCATTTTTGCCTTGGTTGGGTCATGCCTTGAAATAGTTCAATGAATTGTGTTTTCTGGTTTCTGTAGATGACCTTACATCATGTATCTTAGTCTGTATCGCATATCTAAGTCACCTTGGAATTCATCATTTTGATGTCTCCCAAACTTACATTTTTCCCCTTTTCTTCACTTCCATTACCAAAGCAGTACTTGTCTTCCTGTAGAGCATTTTTTCATGCCATTAAAAATGTTTTTTTATCATTTGAGAGTGTTACCACATACACAGTAAAGCTGTATTGAGCTGAAGAAGTTGGCCCAACTCGCTAAGTGATTTTCTCCTCCCTCAGAATGAAGAAGCTCAAATTAGCAAAATTCCAGTTCACTTCACCTCATGATCTTTTGGGTCATTTAGGAGTGAAAGAAGCTGCAAATGTAAAAATTTGAGAAAGCAAGTTATCATCTATTTCATATATAGGTATAGATCTGTACTCTAGCATTTTTTTTCTTACCTCAAAAAGTGTGATAGGCATAGGTTAGTTGAGTCCCTTTGAAAAGCATTAGAAATAACTGCTTTTAAAAAAAGCACATTCTCTAAAAGTGGAAAGAAAGATATTATCTTACAGAAAAGAAAGTTTCTGTTAAGCTACAACTGTGGGCTTTTCTACATGTTTCTGTAGACAGTTCAGGCTTCTTTTGACATCATTTTTAATAAACAGCAATACAATCTCAGATCACTTGAGCAAATGAATGCATTTGCAACATTCATTTGGCACCACATTCTCTTGATGATTATGGCATTTGATATGTTCTTTTTTGCCCTCTTTGTCAGCCTGGTTCTTCATGTCAATCTATAGTCTTTTATGTGGTTAACTTGACAGATGCAGGAAATTGCTGCCAAGCTTTGAAATGGATTTTTTCAGCAGTGGCATCTGGGTATCAGATGGTCCTCTTGGCTGGCCTCTTGTCTTGCTGCATGTTGGTTTTAGTGGGGTCTGGTGTAGCATCACCTGTTGCTATGCTCCCTTTTCCTCCCATATGTCCATTTCCTGTGATTCATGGATGAAAGTGAGAATAAAAGCTCTGATTCTGTCTTTATTTCAGAAAAAAATCTACAGAAATATGTTAGAAGGTACAGAGTTCTCTCTCTGACAAAGGGATACTTCCCCTTGGCTGTCATGCCTATCAGCTAATAATTTGGGTACAAAGACCAAATTTTAAGATATTCAATGAAAGGCAAGAAGGAAGATGATGATTAATTAGTGGAAGTGCCAGAACTGCTTTATTTCCTTTGATTTGCATTAAATTAAGATGCTCCCATTGCTGTACAACATAATCAGGGGGAAATTGTATTTTTGTTTTTATTAGATGCGTGTATTGTACAAAGCTAGCTTTCTAAATTTAAAAATGAAATTATTTACTCGGAAACCATTATTTTGTCTGCTTCCTGCAATCCAGAAGCTCACTGTTTATATTTGTATTGTCTTTTTAAAACATTAGGTAAGAGCCGTAGGAAATCACTATCATGAAGAAGGCCTTCCTTCTATTATTAAGCCCCAGTGAGCATGGACCCTGGGAAAGTCCAGGGTGTGCTAAAAGGACAAGCCAAACCCTCCAGGCCCCTGTCCACTGCCTTCCCCTGATGTTTATCTCATGGCTATTAGCTAGTCTTCCATTCTCTCTTAGCAATACCATAACTTTGCAAAACAGCCCAGGGAGCACCATTCACACCACTGGTTAAGATAGCTCCTTTAAAGGGACCAAAATTTGTGTTCTATTCTATGCAGCCACATCTTCCAAACTGTTCATTTGAAAGGACTAGAAGACCCGCAGTGTGGCCCTGGTGAAGCTTCTTAAGCCATTTTGCTTTAATCCAAGTGTTTCTGTTCCCACTCTCCAACTCTTAGTAATAAAAATCTTTGCCGAGTTCCTTGCAAAAAGGAGTTTCTAGAGTCATATTGATGAGGGAATTTGCAGTTAGTCATGCTGGCGAAGCTAACCCAAGGAAAGGCACTCCTGACTTGGCGACAACACAGGAGGAAAAGGTCCTTTTGTGGATATCTGCCATTTTGTCCTCACTGTTGTCTCCCCTGTTTTTGTAATTTGACAGGGGTAAACAGGACAGGAAGTACCCTGACTTTAAGAGTGTTTTTCTTAATCAAACAATTAACGAAACAAAATAGAGAAAGAAAACACCACCGTGACAAATATGTGATAAATACTCAGGATGTTTCACCTTCTAGGCTGTATGAGCTTCATAGTAACTAGAAAATGCTTGCAGTTTGATAAAACTGCCTGTTAAAAAAAAAAATAAGAATTATTATTCCTCTAGAAGGATCGGTAATTTCTGCTCATATTCATAATAACAAATGTAACGGCTATATTTATTTTAAATTATACTTATTAAATCTGATTCTGAAAGGTGTTTTAATGAAGCATATTCCCCTCAAAAAAATCCAATCTGTACCTTATTGATTGCTTATTGTGTGCCAATGATTGTGTTAAAAACTATTGGAAATACTTAGAAATTATACGATATGTTACCTGTCCTTAAGAAACATATCTTTTTATTGAGGAGCCTTGAGACAAATGAGTACAAACAAAAATGTATTGTTCAATTGCCAGAATATAATAGTCCCTAACATTTATTGAGTGCTTGGTATATATCAGATATTGTTCTGAATAATTTTCAAAATTAAATTATTTAATTCTCACAACAACTCAGTGAAATGACTCCTGTTATCACCATCATCCTTTTTCAGACAGGGAAACAGAGGCACAAGAGGTCACATGATTTGCTCAAGGTCATTGGTTGAGCCAGCATTTGATCCCAGGCCACCTATCTCCAGAACCTAAGCCCTTAACCACTGTGTTATATACTACCTCTCATGAAGTCAGTCGTTAAGAGTTGGAATGTAAAATAGACCAAGCCATTTGCTACCCTGGAGGCTTTCCACTGACGATTTCCTATGGGGGGTGGGATGGTAAAGGAAGAGGCATGCACTGTTTGCCCTTCAGTTTCTTTCCTGCTCGGCCACTCACCCATGTCTCCCTTCCCTGCATCTCCACTCCACATGCCCTCTGCACCTGTTTTTTCTCAATTATGTTTCTTGCCTGGTCCTAGAAAGCACTGAAGTCAGTGATAGTGGAGTAGGATCACAGAGAAAGAGAAAACACAAAAACTTTTGTTCTAGGGAGAGGCCAAATTTTTCTCGTATTGAAACTGAAACAAATGAGAACGAGATAGAAAGAGCTGCATCAGGATAAGAACAGGTGTGTATAAGGAAGCTTAGATTCCAGGTATTATTTTTCCCAGTAAGACATTGAGACACCCACCCACTGACACAAAAGAGGGCAATTGGAAACACCTGTTTGAGAAGAGTTTCTCTTTAGGAGGTCTGATATGAAGGGCTTCTTGAGTATTGTCAGGAAGTGGTTTCTATTCACACTCAGACCATCTGAGTACTGTTGTGGATATGGTCCTTACTCTGTTTTCTTCCTGATGCCTGGTACATGGTGTTTGGTAATTTTTTGTATGAATTAAGGATGAATGAGTAGATATATGAATTGTAAGTTAACTTGCCCATTTAAGGAAACCAAGAAAAGTGGCTGTATTTAATAATGACTTTAATTATCCAACAGAAATAGAATGAAACTAATGTAATATTAACCCAGACGCACAATAAACCTATTAAAGTAGGTTGAAGTTACTATAATCATAATTGTAATAGGAACATCTGCAACTTTTCCTTAAGTGGATTATATATTTTCAGACTGTTACTTTTTTATCTTTAATTTATTTTGCATTTTAGAATCAGTTGTCTAAGACTCAAGATAGTATCTCTTTTCTATTCTTACTGTTCCATGGTGGTGGTGTCATTTGTCTCTATACTAAATTCAGTTCCTATGAGAATCCTCTTTTCTTTCTTTTAACAGAAAGGTTGTGGGTACCATCTGGATCTATTGATGGTGGCTGTCATGCTTGGGGTGTGCTCCATCATGGGCCTGCCGTGGTTTGTGGCTGCCACTGTCCTGTCCATCACTCATGTCAACAGCTTAAAACTGGAATCAGAATGTTCAGCTCCAGGAGAACAGCCCAAGTTTCTTGGCATTCGGGAGCAAAGGGTTACTGGGCTTATGATTTTTATTCTTATGGGTTCGTCAGTCTTTATGACCAGTATTCTGAAGGTAATGAAATCTGCCTTTATGAAGTTAAGAGAAGGCAGAATCTATTTATTATTGTTTAAGAAATTTCATTTGAATCGAAGCCATCAATTCGCAAATACTGTATGGCATGTGACAAAAGTGATGAATTTCTTTACCATGTTTATATAACTTCTTAACAGGGGAAGTTATGTGCTGTGTTTTGGAAACCTTAAATACCGAAGAAATTTGGCTTGGCAAAGTAAAATTTGATGTGTAAATTATTACTGTAATTTTGAAATAGTTACTAAGTTATGGGGAGAAGTCACTCATTATTTCTAAATCATTTGTGACCTGAATTCACTGCAGGCCCACATGAAATAAAGTCTCCATTTTAAATGTCGGATGTATTTGCAATTAACATTACCTAGTATAAGTTAGAGGTGCAGAGATGAGCCATGTAATAGCATGGCCACATATGCAGTTTCGTATATTAAATGTTTCATGAAACTACTGCATGGATATCACCATTGTATGTCCTTATTTTCTTTACATTTAAAATAACTGAGTCCATTTTGAAAGGAATTAAAGAGTAGTTATTTGTCATAGAATTTTGGCAGGTATTACCAAGGTATGTCAATTGTATTCTAAATTATAACTCATTTTAGTTGTCTGTAATTTGAAAGTCCTAATGGAATGATTTAATCAGTTACATACGTTAATGTACATTCGATCATTTATGTAAGTACATTTTCAAGAATTTATTTCTGTTATATAAGTACAGAGCTACAATTATGCCGAACTATTGCAATAAAAAGAAAAACTGAACAGTCCACATGTTTGCAAATATCTTGTATAATATCAGAACATCTAGATGTTAGCTCCATTCTTCATCTTTAATCCAAATATCTTACCATTGTGAAACAAAATTCAAATTTCCCTAAAGTAGTATAATAGTAATAGTTAATATTTATTCTTTGTTATGTATTTTATATGCCCTTTTATAAGTTTTGACCTATTAAATACTCATAACAACCCTATTATTACTATCCTTTTTTAGATACACACAGGAAAACTGAGGCACAAAGAGCTTAAGTAACTTACCTAAGGTTATGCAGCTAAAAAGTGCTAGAGCTAGAGTCTGAACCTGGGACTTCTGGCTCTGCCTTATATTGCCTCTAAAATATTTATTCTTCTGTGTTTTTCTTTGCTAAGTGAAAAATAACATGACTAGTTATTTGAAAATAACTTGTATCTTTTCTCCAATTGTTCTTTTACAGTTTATCCCCATGCCAGTGCTATATGGAGTGTTTCTTTATATGGGTGCTTCATCTCTAAAGGGAATTCAGGTAAATTGCTTGCAGTAAGCCACGCACATCTGTGATGACCTATCTTAAGTTTATTGATGCTAAATCATGTGATAGCTAAGAAAATGACATCATCTGAGGAGCAGCTTTCACACCACAATTAAATTTCTTCACAATGGTTCATAATTTTAAGGTACTTTTGTTTACCATAAGTTATATTAAACTGTATAAGGTTTAGACTGTACAGCCCTCTTGGAAAACTAATAATAGTACATTTCAAGAATATCCAAATGCTTTTAATCTTTGATACTGTAATCGTGTGTATGGGACAGAAAAGAAGAACTGTATGCACAAAGATGTTCATTGTAACACATACTATCAAAATATTGGAAATAACCCAATTATCCATCAGCAGTAAAATAATTAAGTGGTCTATGTTACAGTCTTAAGAGTGGTAATTATGACGGCCATAAAAGGAACATGATAAAACTGCTTATGGCTTAATGCAGAGCAAAAAAAAATAGGAAAACACACTGTACCTACCATATAGGTTTATAAATCTGTGAGTGTGATTGAATCAAAAAGGAAGGTAGAGAAATAAAAACAATTTATTAAAGTAGTGAGATCCTGGGTGATTTTTTTTCCTTTTATGTTTGTTTTTCTATTACTAGTATGATTATATTTACAGAATTCTTTTTTAAAATTAAACTAAAAATAAAAGTATAGGGTAAGGCAATTTCAAGATATAAAGAGAAGCTTATTCCTTGTTTGGATAAGTATTAGTTCAATATAGTTGTATTAATTTTCTATTAACAAATTATACAACAATTTACAACACATTACAATTAACTTAGTGACTTTTAAACAGTGAACATTTATTATTTCACAGTTTGTGGGGGTCATGAATTTGGGAATAGATTAGCCGGGTGGTTCCAGCTCAAGATGTCTCATGTAGTTGCAGTCAGGATGTGAGACTGCAGGCATCCGAAAGCTTGACTAGGACTGGAGGACCTATGTCCAAGGTGGCTTATCACGCAGCCCTGGGAAAAGGCATCGGTTGTTCTCATGACCGGGAAGTTGACTTCCATCAGAGCAAGCAATGTGAGAAGAGTGAAGGTGAAGTCACTGTGACTTTTGACTTGGTCTCCAAAGTTACATATGGTCACTTCCATTTTTTGTTTGTTTGTTAGAAGTGAGTCATTATGTCCAGCTTGCACACATAGAGGGAAGTTAGACTCCATCTCTTGAAGAGAATATTACTGAAGAATTTGTGTACATATTTTAAAATGACCACAATTGTATTCTAATTCTTTGCAGAGGAAGTTGGCAAATTATTAATGCTCGCAATACTACAGTGGTTTGAATAGTGTTTCCCCAGTCACGTACACCCACAATCTCAGGATGTGACATTATTTGGAAAAAGGGCTTTTGAGGGTGGATTAGTTGTGAGTCTCAATATGAGCTCATCATCCAACATTTGGGGTGAACCCTAAATCCAATGACAAGGATCCTTATAAGAAGAGAGGAGTCAGGGAAGAAAGCCACGTGAAGAAGGAGGGAGATTTCTACTTAAATTTGCCTTGGAAAAATCTTGTCTTATAACTTAACATCATTGATATAAAACACTTAAGTTTTCTTTAAAGGAGACTAATTTTGAGGGTTATTTATTGTAAAGTATAGTTTATTTTTTGTTGACCAAAAGGAAAACATAAACTTCTGCTTTTTCTAAGACACAGCTAGTCTCATTGCTGTTCAAAGACATGAAAGAAAAGTCACCTGGCTACTATGAGTTTGTCAAATTAACACACGTGAAGTGGAGCACAGGGTGCTGGATGGCAAGCTGTGGTTCAAGGATAGACTAGAGGAGAAACTGAAATAGGTAATTTATTACTCACTGGTCCTGGAGGAAGTACCTGGCGCACCTTAAGGGTCTGTAATGGGAAAAAAATCAAGAGAAAGAATCAAGACCTGTGGCACATGACTTTATTAAGATTTTTGGGTGGAGTGCTTTGGAGTTATTGGTCTAAGTCTGACTGATCAATTCAAATAAAAAGCAGGGTTTTGGTAAGCCCCGGGCGGGTCTTACCTAAGGAGCATGTAAAGGAAAGGCCCTGGGAGTTAGGGGAGACTGTTGACTGCAAGGACATTTGAGGGAGTCATCTCAGGAGCTTACATTTACTTGTGATTCTGCTGGCAGTTATCTAGGGCAACACTAGCATGAGGAGCTAGTGTTGATCCAGGTGACTGCAGGCTGCTTAACCAAACAAAATGGATTCCAAGGCAACAAAACCATGGGGTCGCTTAGCTAAAGTCTACACTGAGGAACAGACAGCACAGAAACTCTCTTCCTGAATGAACAACCAACCAGTTCCTGACTTTGGGAGAAGAAAAAGCACTTCAGCCTTAGGGAAGTACTAGATGTCAGAACTGAGGCAAAATTTCAGTTTGAAGTCATTGAAAGATCATTGGACACCCAAAATAGATACTTTGTTCTTCCCAACGCTCAGGTAAAATTTACTTAGGAGAGGGAAATGGTTGAGAAGTGTGTTATGCGTTTAAATTTTACTCTAATTAGATTTAACTTGCTCATTTATAATTTCATGTATGAAAAGTATATTTTGAAAGATTTGGTTTGGTAAGGCAGATAGAGAAGAGTACTGAAGAGGTTTTGTTTATTTGTTTTACTGTTTTTTGCCTTTGGCAAAAGTTCCACGAGTACTAATTTCATCTGTAAGTGAAAAGTATTTATTATTAGGCCCCAGGCTCACATAAATACAGCAGCAGAAGTTTAAGAAACAAAGTAAAATCATTTTGATAGGTTTCAACAGATTTTTCCCCCTAATTCCACTCACATGATTTTATACCCATGAGGTTTAGAACTAAACAAGAATGTCAAGTTTTGGAATTATTTGGGGTGTGAATCTCTCAAATGAAAATTGAGGAAAACATTATCAAAGGCCTATGAGAAAAGTATAATGCATTTAAATGAAACACAAATGAAACAGTAAGCAGGGTCTCACATTGAGAAACGAGGTTAGTGAAAATTTAAGTGAACCCCAAACTCAGGAAGTAGAAATTCCTACTTGGGATTTTGTGGCTAACTGTGTGAGGGAATGGAGTATTGTTGATATTAGGACAAGATAAAAGCCAAGTGCAAAACTCGGGATACATATACCATGATCATCATTACTTGAGTAGTAATATGCAGGTACTGAATCCCAACAGTTCAAGGAGCATGTTAATTAGTTGCCTTCTATGTTGAAGGAACTTATATGCTACCTGATTGTTTGGCAATATTATGAAACATAGTATCTAGGCTTCTTACTGTGCAACATGGCAGAAAAAACAGATCACAGTGTTCTTATGAATGCTGTTTCTGTACTCAGATATATAAGCACATCTATATTCACTCCAACACTTCAGGAATCCAAAGTAAAGCAAATGTGCCATTTAAACAATAACAATTGAAGCACCCACACACTGAAGTACACTTATGCAATAGCAGCTTCACAAATGGAGAAATGGTGGCTGGGAAAAATGAGTTCTATAGAAACTGAAACATGCAGCTGCAAGCCAGAGGATTTTACTCTATTTCCTCCCTATTTCCATCTCCATCAGTCACTGAATTTGGTTTGTTTAATGACATGCAATTTAAAGAGATATTTAGGAGATAAAAATAAGAAGACCTAAAGAAATATTTGGAGACAATATGGAGAAGGATGAACCAAGAAAAAGAAATTTAGCACTTGGTATGTGCATAGAGGTACATTTCAATAAATGATTTTGGAAGGCATTAATGAACGTAAATAAGTACATGAACAGTGGATGAACTAAGCTACATATGATTCAGCCAGGCTGAGCCATAAGTCAAGGAATACAGAAGAAAATATGGATTTATGTTGAGTTTGAGGTTCCTATTATATTGTTAAATATGTTAACAATATATTACATATTATGTAACATCTTTTTTGTTATTTTAATATTTATGTTTCAAATATTTGTATATATTTTATATTTGTTTAATTTTATTATTAATTATATATTAACATCCTTTCTGCATATATATTTAAATATATATGTTTTGATTAAAAAATAAAGTTGTTCAACCCTAACTTTAACTCCATGGATATTTGTCCATTGGCTTATTAGAGTAATTCTGGAATATTTGATGAGAATTGCTTACAGCTTTTTTCATAATTTAGACAAGAAATAAAATCAAATATCATTCTTTTGAAGATGCATAATAGATACTACTGTAGGAATGGCATGAAATAGAACTGACAGTGCTTGAAACCATCATTTCTAAATAATCACTTCTTGTTGGAAACATTGGAAATTGTAAAAATCAGCCTGAGAAAAATTAAACAAAATGGTCCATGTAAAATAAAACTAACATGTAGCACAATTTGTTGGTGAGTAAAATGTGACTGAAGGTTTAAGGTTCTTGTGAAAATTTAATCTATATAAAGTTTGAATTGAGAAAATTTGCTTTGGTAGACAAAACTCAAAATCAAAAGTATAACAATAATATCTTTATAGTCCAAAAATAATTGTACTGTCTTCATGGTAAAATTTAAAACAGAAGCAACTGTTCCAGATGAAAATTAATTTTAATAAAATACAATTGAAAAATTGTAAATGGCTCGACAGTGCACTAGAAGAAACTGAACTAGAAATCAATTAACAAAGTTTGCTCTGGAAAATACTTGATTAACAGTAATTCATCTAGGTTAAATCTTTGTAGCTAAGGTTGTTTGTAAAGACAGCCTCAAAACCCCGTTGGGGGTCAATGTGGGGAGGCCAAAACAGCAGAGTCAACACATCCCACTTAACAGCAGGATGTGGGTGGAGAGCTCTGGCAAGAGAGAGAGAGAGAGCACATGCTGAAGTAGAGACCCAAATCTGGGAGTCTCTAACAAGCTTGTAAAAGTTAAAGCCATGGGAATGGATGAGCTCTTTCAGGCAAGAAGAGGACAGAGATTGGACCATAGTACAAATAAAAGGTAGAGCTTTGTGATGTGATAATGAAAAAGAGGATGATGATTACATTTTGTCTTTCAAGGTTACACTCTCCCAGGTAGCATCGTTTAGCACTGGCTTTAATATTTTTAAACCCTTCTAAGTTATAGCCTGTCTCCATATTCAATAAATATGGGAAATTATGAAACTGAAATTGTGCATTTCAGAGTGTATGCATAACAATCGTATTGTCCTGATGCCCAGATGTCAACTTAAGTGTGGTCTCGATGTATGATATTTTGGACCATATTAAACATCTACTTGTCTTACTTTTATTGCCTGTGAAAAGCAATTTAGTCTGTTTATCTTTTAGTTCTTTGATAGAATAAAGCTCTTCTGGATGCCTGCAAAACACCAGCCAGATTTCATATATCTAAGGCACGTACCACTTCGAAAAGTCCATCTCTTCACAGTGATTCAGATGAGCTGCCTTGGCCTTTTGTGGATAATAAAAGTTTCAAGGGCTGCTATTGTCTTTCCCATGATGGTATGAAACTTCTAAGTCAACCTTTTTTCTCCTCTTGACTTTCTGTTCTCTTTGGAAACATAAAACTGAAATTGGAACAGTAGAGTCATTTTGAACAATTATAGGAAACCATGATGTATACTTTAGCTGCTAAAGCTAGTGACTAAGATAGGATTTGAGATTATATATGAATTTCAGTGATTCATATTAGTTTTGTCTCTATCATTCTAAATATTCATAGTGGTTTGAATTAACTGAAGTTGGGTAGAAAAATGTAAACTTTCAAAATGTAAATTCAAGATATACTAGCAAGTCCGAAAAACTAGGGGGATTCTCTAAAATTAAATTCTATTATATATTTCAGATAAATTTCAAATACTTCCAAAAGTATAGCAAATTTGAATGACTATAAATTAAAATACTATCAGCATAGATACGAATAGTTTAATGTTCATCTAAAATAATGCAAACTATTAACTACATCTATTGAAAAAACAGTCAAATATATTTTGTAGGTTTTTCTTTTTTTCTGAGACAGTTTCTTTAAATGACTCCTTTACTGGATAAAATGAGAGCTATTATTCTGGCGATGTGGTAAGAAAAGGAAAGGAAGGATGCAAAAATACAATGTTTATTATGCATACATGTCTTCAAGTGTCCCTTTAATCTCAGTCTTAATTGAAATTGACTTGTTTCCACCAAAAAAAAAAAAAAGCAACAAAGTTACCTCTCATCTCTCCCATTTTTATTTTTTCCCTGTTTTAAATTATTTTATTATATGCTTCAGGTGTTAGCTCTGGTATTTGTAAGAAAACTGATGGACTTTTTGTTTACGAAACGGGAACTCAGCTGGTTGGATGATTTAATGCCTGAGAGTAAGAAAAAGAAACTAGAAGATGCTGAAAAAGAAGTAAGTCAGAGCAAAATTAGTATCTTACAAAGAGAAGCAAATGGAACACTTGCATAGTAACCACTTCTTGCAAAACTACATCACTGTGTTTATCTTTAGATAGTTAGTGGTTACTAACAACCACAGGTGGACTATTAATGTTTGGAAAATTAATGCTTAAAATCATAAAGTTAAAACTTAAACACAGAGAGAACACAGGTCTTACATGAGAAAACCAAACCTTTGTGAAATATGCAAACACTTTGTACTTCATTATCCAAATTGTGAGGTTTACTTTTCTATCCCTCCCTTGTGGATGGCAGAACCTTATTGATGCTTACCTATTTCCAAGTTATGGTCCCACAATGGTTGCTTTTTGATTGAATATGTGAGAAGGAGGGAAAGAGACAGTATTCTTGTTGGTATTTTTTAGGGAACAAAGTTTTAATGGCAAGATTCTAATTCTAATCAAAAGATTAAATTAGGGCGCCTGGGTGGCTCAGTGGGTTAAGCCTCTGCCTTTGGCTCAGGTCATGATCTCAGGGTTCTGGGATCAAGTTCTGCATCGGGCTCTTTGCTCAGAAGAGAGCCTGCTTCCCCCCCACCTCTGCCTGCCTCTCTACCTACTTGTGATTTCTCTCCCTGTGTGTCAAATAAATAAATAAAATCTTTAAAAAAAAGATAAAATTAGTTATTTTTGAAATAGATGAAATGGTTATGATCTGATCTGCTTTCAAAGTGCTTTGAGTAGTTTGAGAAAATTTGAGGATTTAATTACTTCCATGAATTCCTGATCTATCCTATTCTGTTCAATGCATTAAGATGATTTGTTTTAACTTTTATGGCATATTTAAAGTTCATGTGTAAGTCTAGGTCTCCTTTGAAGGCTAGTAACCATAATATTTTTAAGAAGTGCTTTCTATAAAAACTATGAAGAGTCTAACTGAAGAAAAAAAAAGAAAGAAAGAAAGAAAAAAAAAAAAAGATTGGTATACTGTTTACCGAAACAATTGAGTCCATAGGTTGTAAAATACAAGAACAACATTTCCATGTGAATAGAAATGAAGATGAAAGAAAATATTTGGTGAGAATTCTTTCCACTTTTCCTTCATCTACAAGGTGGTCTGTACATATACTGTTTCCTGTCTACAGCACAGTTTCTCAAACTGTGGATATATTCCTCTCTCCTTTGGGGAATTTGTTTGCAAACACTCCAATGGTTCTAGCTTTTACTCAGTCATTAGGTGAAGTCAGGTTAGGCCACAAAGTCTCTTGAAATTTCTCCTCAGATGTGTTTACAAATATGGCTATCTAATATGTGACTCGCTGGCATTCCCTTACTTTTCCATGGTGACCCATCACTGACAAAGGGTTCCCACGTTAGAGATGATCATGATGATGTATTTTATATATACATGTATACATCATGATGATGTATTGAGCATAATGCTGTATCTTAATTTTGCACAATTATTTCAATTTTCCCCAATTTTTAGTAATATTATTACAACATTAAAAATATGATATTATAAAATTATCATTATTTCTTTATTTTTCTGTTTGACATACTTAAGTATGTCAAATACTTAAAAATAAATATTTTTAAATACATTAAAATATTTTTAAATCCAAATATTTATATTTATATTAAATTTAAAAATATTTTTAAAATAAATATTTAAAAATTTTTAAAATAACATTTAAAAAAATACCTTAACTAGGGTATTTTTTTGGACTTTAGTAAAGGTTTTATCTCCTCCTCTGATGCCATTCAAGAAGAATATGACAAATTTTGGCATAAATTAAATGTAAATAAGATGGATAGTGGAATAAAAATTCTGCAGGTTTAAATTATCCATACTTGATGTAATTAAAATTATGCAGGTTGAAGATAATCCTCAGAAAGTTGAAATTCCAAAGAAGACAGTTTTGAATATAAAACTCATTGACCATGTCCCTTCAATCTTTCTGATAATGAGAATACTATTAAGTGTACTAAGGCAGTAACTTATAAATGTAATCTTGCTTTATTTTCATGCTTTGATTCCCTGTTTAAATGTTTTTACTACTTCCCTGGAATAAGTTAGCAAGAGCCCCAGCTGTATAATCATCCCTTCCACAGCATTCTCCGTAGGTCATATCCATACCATGGAACATTCTTTCCTTTCTAGAACTTTGTAAAATGAAAAATGGTTTGTATGTATAACATATTATGTTTAATATTCTTCCCTTTTAAGGAAAATTTTAGATTCTCCCTTTATATGTCTATGAAATACGGGAGAACAAATTTGATAGTAATCATAAATTTATTCACATCTCTCATTTCCATTGCCCAGAAGCACTCCTGAGGCTGTGTAGGTATGGTACATGTGTGTGTCCCAGATGTTCCATTTTGAAAATTATTAATCTCAGATAGGCAGAGACCCTATTCAATAAGCTTCTAACTTTTTTACGTCATAGATCCACTGTACTTCAATGGGTGTTTACTGTTTTTTGATTATGAAGATATATATTTTAGAAGAAATCAAATACTACTAAATTTCCTAGAATTCATGTTTTCCAAAAGGATGCAAGCATAGATTAAAAATTTATTGAGGCAAATTTACCACCATATCCTTCAGATTTGAGTCTAAGAAAAAGTAGGGGGAAATTCCTTACAATACCTCAATCAGGCAGATTTAAAATCTGTGGTAGATTAATGTTATGACACTAGTGTGTGAATTCCAGCACATGGAAAGAAACAAGAGAATCAATAATAAAATGTGGACACAATTCATTATTGAACATTTAAATATAGTTCTGACCAGTGCAAAGAAAGATAATTCTCCATCCGACAAGTGGAGAAAGAAAAAGTTTAAAGATATTCACTTTCTAACTTGGAATTAGTTACTAAAAGTGCATGATCAGTATAGCGATTGGGATGATTTAAGAAAGATTGCACTAGAACTTAAATCCTTGTTGGTTTTCTATTTGGTCACCCAGATCCCAGTATTTCATTATCTTGAGGCTCTGGACTCCACTGATGGATGTGATCTTGTGACTGTAGTGTCTTATATCAAGGCCCAGTCTTCTATGAAATTGTGCATTGAGGTGGTAAATGGACAAGTTCTCCAGCAATGCTGCATTTCTGCAATTGCTCAGATTAATTGAGTAACTTTGATTGTGATCTGGAAAGATGGTAAATAGCAGAAAATGTTTAGCTCCCTGAGACTCGAATTTAAAGTAGGCTCACCTCTTGTCCTTTTGATGATAGTTACAAGCTTGTACCTTTATCCTCCAGGGTTTTCTTATCAGTAGCCCACTTCTGGTCTTATGGCATTGAGAAAACATTAGTTTGACCTTAAAATTCAATAATGAGTTAAGCAGAATAAATAGCTACACAGGCCAGTCCAAGGTCGCAGAGCTTCTGTTCCAAATTTTCATGTACTTCATGCATATGCATATGCATATGCTTCAGTTTTTAGAAAGAAAGGATTATAATCAGGATAGAAATGAATATTGGAACCCTGACATTTTGCACATTGCTCTGTGTAAAGGGAAGACTGCAGAATCAAATTCTGGATGTCCAAATGTGCTCAGAGTACCAACATGCTTTCCTTCCTACTTAAATATTCTCTAGGACATTGTACACATTTGACAAAAGGGCTGCTGTTAAAAGCAGAAAGCCACAGCAGAATGTTTGCTGCTGGGTGGGTGGGGTAGAAGGCAGTTAATGTTAGATAAATCCTGGAAATTGAGCTCTGGACAGTGATCATGGTATTGACACTTCTTGGTTTATGGAGGTTCACTCTAACATATATGCTATGGGAAAAAACAAAAAGAAGCAAGAGAGACTTATGATCTGTATGAAGAAGGATGACGAGCAAGGCAAGAAGATGCAAAAGTAAACTAAGAATAAGTGCAATTAATGCAATTAAATTACAGAGCAGGTCTTAATGCTAAGAAAGATGAGAATTGGTTGTGGATTGGGGAAGCATGGTCTAATTACTACATAGGCAAATGTTATTTCTAACTGAATCTTAGAGTAAGGCGAGCATAATCTTCGTCAAGTGGTGATTTTCAAAGTGTAGTTCTAGGACCTTTGCTGCATCAGCCAACACCTGGCAACTTGTTAGAAATGCAAATTCTTATACCACATTCCAGACCTATTGAATCAAAACTCTGTGGATAGGCCCAGAAATCGGTGTTAATGAGACCTCCAAGTCCTTCTGACACATGCTAAAATTTGAAATAAGACCTTTTCTAAAACCACAATATCTGTATCTCCAGAATATAATCTTCTAAATCCAAGCTACTATATCAAAAGTTCTGTGTCTTATAATAATTTTGATAAGTCGCTTGGAGATATCGAATCAAATATTCTGATAAAAACATGCCACATCCAGTTATTTATTTGAATTCTATGTAGACTCCTCCTTCTCTCCATTTTTCCTTGTTTAGCTTTCATTGTTAAAGTACTGTTATGTACTGGTTCTTCTATCTACTGGAAATTTTAATACTCCCCTCTTAGACACATCACATTTTATGGCTTCCAGAGTATTGTGTGTGTGCAGGGGGTGTGTTTAACATTTGCAGAATTATCTTTCATACCAATAATCAAAGAAGAAAGTGGTTTGAGTTCTATGGACTTTGTTTTCCTCTTGGGTAAAACAAAGGGGTCAAACTTGATTGCTGAAGTCCCTTTCATTTTTTAAGATTCGTGAATTCTAAAATTGCTGAATATTTTCTGTAATACTCTAACCATCTTTGTGAACATTGTGGCTCTCTGCTGTTGTTCAGACTCTGAGCTATTTGAGGGTTCCTACATAGATACAGATTTTACCTGAGAAATGGGTATAGTAACAGATGTTACCTATTTCACTAAAGGTAGAGCATTTGTCATGATAGATGAAAGATCTTTTATGCTATCACAAAATATAATTCAGATCCATATTTCCTACTAATCAAAGCACACCACAATTTTTTTTTTAAAGACCGCGTTTATTTACTTGAGAGAGTGAACATGCGTGTAAAAGAGAGCAGTGCGGGGACGGGCAGCGGGAGAGGGAGAAGCAGACTCCCCACTGAGGAGGGAGCCCTACACAATGTCAGGACACAAGGCTCATCCCAGGACCCTGGGATCATGACCTGAGCTGAAAGGTAGACACTTAGCAGATTGAGCCACCCAGGTGCCCCAAAACACTCCACGATGTAACTCCAATTTTATTTTTCACTGAGCACAGGCCTTTGTCTCTAGCTGGGCTAGTTGTTATTGTCATATTGTTTCTACTTTTTATTCTTAGCCTACATTGTTTCTAGAGTTTCTTCCTGTCTTCTACCAAACTGATCAAACAAGATTGGCTCAGATACTGCTTCCTCTCTTCCTGTATTTTGTGCAGTGATCCTTCTTGTCCTCTGAGAGAACAGTATATGTCTTTTCATTGTTATGTCACCAGTACCTGGCAGACTACTGTCATATAGATTATGCTCAATACATATTTGATAAATGGATTTGTGAGTAGTTCCTGGATGATTCACTGTGCGCCTAGCCCGTAATGCATGCTGAGTGTTTTGAGTGCCATTGATTTGATTTGTTTTTTTTAAAGCCTCAGTTTTCCTGCCTTTTACTAGATATAACATTAACCATCCTTCACTTATGTAGTATCTGAAAAATGCTTTGACTATCTTAATTAAAAGATGGCATTCAAATCACAGCATGAGTAGTCTTCTAGTCAAATTGGTGAAACCCTTCAAATGTTCTTGGGTAAACTTGGATCATCATCCTTTAACATCTTCACCGCGTTGTAGAACTGAGTGTATTTCCGATGGACCCCGTGTAAATGAAGTGCTACATGGAACTCATTTCCAGGTCCTTCTGACTTATAAACTGATGGATATCCAGTTAGCTTTGTGCTCTCACTCTCTTTTCCTGTATGATTGAGATAAACTAGGTTGTCATTGTCGTGACGGCCAATGCCTGATTTGACTGTTCCTCCCCAGAAAGTCTCAGATTTTTGGCTTCCTCACAGTGCTGCCTGGGATGCAGCCGGCCCTCCATCCCTGAGCTCTGGGGCCCACCCAGCTTCCTTCTGGCACTGAAGGCAGCGGCTGCTCTGCCACCCTTCTCTTCAGATAAGCATGGCTTGGAAATGCTATCTTTAGAGGTGATGAGTTTTTGTTTGGATAGAATTATGACTAGTATAAAGCCCACACATGCTAACAAGCCACAGAGTGCAAAATAATTATTGAAAGCAATTTGAGAGAAAAGTGGAAAATCATCTGAGGAAAAAACAAAATTGTTCCCAAAGCTTTGGTCCAATTTTTTGCTGTTACATTGAATCTTGAGCCTTCATTTTCTGCTGCCAGGTCACCTAAGCACTGATGGCAGTGTTCTCTCTCTTTCTCACTTGCTCTTTTTTTTTTTTTCCTTAATTTTACTCTTTATTAAACCTTTTGACATGCCTTCTTGACATTTTATTCCAAGTTAGTCAGAAATATACTATATACCAATCTTACCTTCGAGTGGACTACCAAGAAAAGCATTGCCTTTTGCTTGTATCTTGGTTTTACCTAAATAGCATTTGGGATCACTGAATGTTTTCTCTTTATGTCCCTCCATGTGTATTAAGGTAATGTTTTCTATAGAAAAAGTAAACTTTTTTTATCTGAAAGAATACATATGCTCAGTCCATGGCCTTAATGTTGTGTTTATAAGTCAATATGACATATGTATTATGTTCCATATATAGTGACTAACCCATTTGCAAGGCATGCCTTATTCCAGGCTGCAGATGAGCTCTGCTCAAATGCTAAAATGTGTAATTTCAAACCAATGACACTGTCTACTCATTTTGAATTAGTTTTAATAGTACTGCCAATGATAAGAGAAATAGTCTTAATACACATGAAATACATGTTAATAAAGTATATCATCTGATATCTATAATTACATGTATGTTTTTTGATATTTTATTTTATTTTGTAAAAGGAAAAATATTCTTGAAGAACAATAGAGAAAAAGAATAGGATTAGTTCCTATACTATAGAGTGGTAACAGGTGCCATTCGTACCACAGCATATAAATGTAACAAAGGGTTTGTGTTTGGCCAGGACAGGAACTTACAAGAGAAGAGTGGCAGAGTCATACAGTTCCCTGGACTTTCCATTATTACACAGCACAGGCTGGGCATAGATAACTGTAGGCAGCGTGGTTAAAATCCCGGCAGAGGGAGCCTGCCTTGGTCAGTAGGTTGGATGTGGACAGAGAGCACTCCAAGAGTGAAAATGAGACCTGCTTCCACATTACATTTTATATCCATAGGTTAGCTAACAGGCTCTAGAAACCACTGTTTCTCTAAGTAGCAAGAAATATGACAAGGACTCTTCAGAGGTGGCATGCAAGTTAAGGCCAAGGTCTGGATGGTGGTAGGAATGGCCTTTCCTGTCAGAAATGACATCAGCCAAAGGTCATGTCTTTCTGGAGCTGATTTAGATCAGCCAAGCTACGGTTAAGCTCCTAAAAGACAGATGAGCCTCCCGGGTCATCCTGTTTTCTCTAACTCTTCATCTCTAACTTCAGGTTCCATTTTTGATATTACACAAGGAATAAGATCTTGCCATTGGTGACAATACAGATGCACCTAGAGGGTAGTATGCTAAGTGAAATGTCAGACTAAGACAGATGCCAGAAATTCTGATTGATTCTGATGATTTTACTCATACATGGAATCTAAAAAGCAAGACAAATGAATAAACAAACAAAAGGCAGAATCAGAACTATAAATACAGAGAACAAACTGATGGTTGCCAGAGGGAAGTAGTGTTGGGGGGATGGGCAAAATCTATGACAGGAAGTGGAAGATACAGCCTCTTGGTTATGGAATGAATAAGTCACAGAATAAAAGGCACCACAGAGGAAACATAGTCAATGGTATTGTCATAGTGTTGTATAGTGACAGGTGGTAGCTACACTTGTGCGCATAGCAAAACGTATAGAGATGTTGAATCACCATGTGTACACCTTGTGTGCCAGTTACACTAAAAAAAATACATTAAATAAAATTCCATTTCTGGAGTTAGAACTAATGATTTCAACATTTTTAAATGGCCCCAAATCATTCTCTGAACTTGAGTGTTGCTAATTGACCCATTTGAAAATAAATGCATTGTATAGGAGCTATAATCTATAGATAACTGAAATTTTTTTGGTGCATGGAAAAAAGTTGATAACATTATTGAAAACTAAACCAGGACATTTCAATGTGGTAGGAAAAGATTATCTGTATCTTAAAGATATGGTTTTAAAGTGTCCTATATGAAGAAATGAATATATGAAGTATTTCTACCCTTTGGGGTTGGGTAGGATATTGTGGTTGTAAGTAGAAATCTGAGGCATAAAACAAAAGCCTAAGATGTGTCTGGTGGAAAGCACACCTGTGTTTTTTGTCTATACAGAAAGGTGACGTCTCAGAAAAAGTCTCTAGAGCAGTTGTTCTCAAAGTGTAGTCTTCAGGCCAGCATAATCAGCATCACCTGGAAACTTACTAGAAACAAATTCTTGGGCCCTACTCCAGACCTACTGAATCAGAGACTCTGGAAGTGGGGCCTCACAATCTGTATTTTTTTCAAAGCTCTCTAGGTGATTCTGATGTAAAATAAAACTTGAGAACCACGGTGCTAAATATATCCCTCACTCCCTTCTGACAGAGCATTCTGGGATTGTAATTTAAACCTTATAACAATGAAAACAATTACATTGCCCATATGTTTTTCCTTTTAAAATTTGGATTATTTTTAAAAAATCTGCCTGGAAATTAACCACGTTTTACATTGAGTGACATGAAGGAGATTGTTGTTAGCATTTAAATTACTTTGTGGTATGAGACTCTCATTAATTACTTATATTCTTGGTAGCTGGTGCTTTATTGAAAGGACCTGTGCTAGCATTAATAAATGCAAACAAAGTGGAAGGTCCTGAGGTTAATGAGATAGTGAAACATTAATCTGTGTTTCTTCTTTAATGTAAAATGGAGACTCATCAGGTTCACTTTATATATTTTACATTTGTCTTTCCAGGAAGAACAAAGTATGCTAGCTATGGAAGAGGAGGGCACGGTGCAGCTCCCGTTGGAAGGGCACTATAGGTAAGATATACATGTAAATGCTTTGAGTCATGGAATGTATTCTTATATGCTTAAGAATTTCCTACTGTGTGGATTCCCGCAAAGATTTGTTGAAGCTGTGTTAGAGTAGAAAGAACTGAAACTAGAAGTTAGATTACCCTGTCCTAGTATTAAGTTCTGACACTAATAACTGTGTGAGTATAGCCCAGTAGCTTAAAATGAAGGGGGAGGGGTGGCAGGAAACCTGTTTGTAGTCTTTTCTTCTCATATTTTACAATGTATACAAAAACATTGTATTGCTCTCTTTCTTAACCTCAAAAAGTAGCAGTTGAAGATGGGTTGAGATTCCATGCCAGAATACATGAGCTAGGTATTCACTAAATTGATCCCAGGTAAATGTTTGAACTCTGGAAGTTTACCCCTAAAATATGCCACTGCCAAAGAGATGATCTATTTCTTGAGTGGGAGGATTCAGTTATACCAGTCATTTTAGGAAATATTTATGTAACTCTCCAAAATATGTTATTCTTCTTTAGACACAGCAACATGCAAAAGAATGCAAACTCTTACGCATTATAATAAAGACCTATGAAAGTGTTTGGCCAAAAATTGTCTTTCTGCATATGAGACTAATATATGGTCTCAAAGTGCTTAAGGATAATTTAAGGCCATGCCAGTAAAAAAGGAGAGAAAATTCTTCTCTGAGGACGGAATTTATCATACTATTGACCAAAAAAATGGAATCTTCTAGATCTTCAGGGTGTGCTGTAAAACCACATTCCCTAGGTTTTTAAAATATAATCATCTACCACATAATCACGGAAAGTCATTTTATCTTTTTGCAAGCAATATTCAAGTTTTAAAATCCTGTTGATTGTTTCGTTGAATCAATATATTCCCACATATATGTTGTAGAAACTTAGTCTCATGTGGTACCCCTCTTGGAAAGATGTTTTGGTTAGATGTATTTCCATACTGCATTCCAGTGTGGAGACTCACAATGCATAATATCTTTAATATGTTGCCATATTAAAGAATCTAAGGGGTACTGCATTTTTTTAAAGTTTAATTTTATTTAATCCAGCACTTTGTTTCTTTTTTTTAAAAAGTTTTTAAAAATTTCCTTTCAGTGTACCAGAATTCATTGTTTATGCACCACACTCAGTACTCCATGCAATACGTGCCCTCCTTAATACCCACCACCAGAGTCACCCAACCTCCCACCCCTGCCTCTTCAAAACCTCAGATTGCTTTTCAGAGTCCATAACTCTCTAAATCCTTTTGCTTACAAGACTCATTGTCATATAATATGAAAAACATGTATTCATACAACATTCTTTTGGAAACTGGTTGATCTCATGCTTTGAGTCACTAAGGGCAGCTGGATTTGAGGAACTAAAGAATGTATTTCTAGACTGGGAACGGAGGGAGCCTGTGAGATGCAAGGTTTTGCTCCAGACCTTTGGTGTTCCTCTTAAAAAGTCTTACTTGTTTTCCTCTGTGAACAACCACCAATGAGGGTCATGTGAGGTCAGCCTAGGATTTTTCTAGAAAAAAATTTTTTTTTCCTTCACAGCAGGCTATCTTTTCCACTTGTAGTAAGAAGAGTGCTGTTTTCTCACTAGAAACTTTCTTTGACTCAGCCTGTGATTTATCTCTGCTGCTATTTGGTTGTGTTTCTAGCCCTGGGAATATTTTAGAGAGTTCTGAATGTCACCTATAATTGGTGTCATTTTAAAATGCAAGAAAAGGGGCGCCTGGGTGGCTCAGTGGGTTAAAGCCTCTGCCTTCGGCTCAGGTCATGATCTCAGGGTCCTGGGATCGAGCCCCGCATCGGGCTCTCTGCTTGGCAGGGAGCCTGCTTCCTCCTCTCTCTCTGCTTGCCTCTCTGCCTACTTGTGATCTCTGTCTATCAAATAAAAATTAAAAAAAAAATGCAAGAAAGGCATTGTACATGTCCTGATGCTGTAGGCTCCCCTAATCATTTGGAAAGACTTCAGCCAAATATACAGACTGCCTTCATTTATTTAATAAATACTTGTTGAGTGGGTACCAAGTGTCAGGCCCTGTTTGAGTCTTGGTCGAACAGTCACAGACGAATGGTCAAGAAACCTTGTCCTCATAAGACTTATGTTCAAGTGGAATAGATCGAGGTAGGGTAGGCAGAAAATGAATAAATGAGCAAGTAATAGAGTACGGTACTTTAGATGGTTGAAAAGTGCAGTGAAAACAAAAAGCAAAAAAGGATAAGTGTATTCTGAGGGGATGGAAATAGAAATTTTATTTTATTTTAAAGATTTTATTTATTTATTTGTGAGAGAGAGAGAGCAAGCATGAGAGGGGAGAGGGTCAGAGGGAGAAGCAATCTCCCCGCTGAGTAGGGAGCTGGATGTGGGACTCGATCTCAGGACTCCAGGACCACGACCTGAGCCGAAAGCAGTTGCCCAACCATCTGAGCCACCCAGGTGCCTCGGAAATAGAAATTTTTTTTTTTTTTTTAGATTTTATTTTTTTGACAGACAGAGATCAGAAGTAGGCAGAAAGGCAGGCAGAGAGAGAGAGGAGGAAGCAGGCTCCCTGCAGAGCAGAGACCCCAATGCGGGGCTCGATCCCAGGACCCTGGGATCCTGACCCGAGCTGAAGGCAGAGGCTTTAACCCACTGAGTCACCCAGGAGCCCGGAAATAGAAATTTTAAATAGAGTAGTGGGCAAAGACCTCTCTGAGTAAGCGACATTTAAACAAAGGAGACAAAGAGTTGTATCATGTAAAGGATCATCAGTAGAAGGAAGAACAAGTACAGGGCCCTGAGGCAGTAGCTAGCCTGTGGTATTCCAGAACAGTCAGCAGACCTTTGCATTGTGGCTGGAGAGGAAAGAGCAGGGGTGTGATGGCTCCAGGAGATGGAGTTGGACGGTGAGGATGGGGTCAGAGCCTACGGTCCATCTACCAGGCTCTTTCTGAGTGAGTGAGAGCCACTGTTGAGTCTGAGAGCTATGAATGTTGCGGCAAGAGGCTAAGCCGTGGACACACAGATCCTCATCTCTGTAATTTTAAATGAATTAGGAAACAGTAGCCAAAACCAGTTTCTATATAACTAGAATCTTTGATTTTGATTTTTCATAGATTTTTAAAAGTAATTGTGAGAATATTCCTTATTTTTTTAACTATCAAAAAATACTATACTAAGGCACAAGACTGTCCTATATATACTATCTGTCTCTAGACAACTGCAGTTACTTATTTAATTTTTTAAATTTCATTTTGGGTAAACTATATAGAGATGATCCATCTGTGATCAATATTTCTGATGAAATGTCAAAGACCGCCTTGTGGAGGAACCTTCTGATGACAACTGATAACTCGAAAGATAAGGAGTCAAGCTTTCCTTCTAAAAGGTTTGGATTCCAAAATAATGTGAATTTGTATTGATCCCAACCATTTTATGACATGAATCCATTAGCAAAAGAATAGTATTGGTTTCCATTGAATTTAGGTCTAGTGTATTTTAGAAAGTTCTTTTTTAAAAGTAGGAGAAAATTGTAATAGGTACATTTGTTAGTTTGTTTTTCAGCATCTCCCTTTCAAATTAAAAGCTCACTCCAAAACTATGACAGTGGGGAAAACAATGCTATAAATGAGGCCTGATACATGGCATTTTTGGACATTCATTTGGTCTACTCTTTTGCAGTAAGATTCCATTACATTCCTTCATCACCCACTTTCCAGGACCCTCTTAGATGTCTGACCTCATTTTGCATTCCCCCCTTGTCTTTTCTGAAACCCTATGTGCATGTGCAATGGTGATTTCTTATTTAGTATACTTCTAGGCCCCTATTCCAACCCCCTGAAAATCTTGCCTAAATTCCTTATTCTGAAACTTTCAGCTCCAGAAAGTTCTATGCATTCTTATTTCTCTATATACAAACAACTCCCATAGTTGTAGATGCTAAGTTTTAAATGCATGCTGGGGGAGGAATGTTTCCTTAAATATCAAGAGTCATCACATGATTTCCATTCAATTTTCCAGAATTAGTAAATAAGGGTTCAAACCACCCAGGCTTCTTAGATGCTGATCTGAAGAAAAATCTTTATGTTATGTTAATAGTATAAGAGTGATTGAGGGACTTGGGGCAGTGTTTAATTATTACCTTCCTTTATTTTCATGACCTCAAATTAACTTTTTCTACTTAATTTTTATATTACATTTTTGTCATAAGCTCCCCTTCCTAATCACTCTAGAAGCTGATTCCCCAAAGGTAAGACCCTCTCCCTCAAACTTATTCCTTGGTTGTATTTCCTTATGTTAAACGGTGTCTTCTAAAAACCTGGTCAGCCTATGTCCTCTATGTGAATTTTGGGGAGGCAAAAGGCATGGAGAGTCTTGGGCTTAGATCCAGTATCAGACTGAGTGTTTATGGTATTCTTGTAACTACTCAACTCTTTAAGAAGGTTTGAAACTTGAGTGAACTTTTTTCCCCACATGACTTATACAAATGCATCATATATGAATCAACAAATCTCATAGAACTATATTAGTAATGACATCAAATTTCTATATTGGAAAAAAGAAAATTTATCCTTTGAATTAAGAAATTGCAAAGCTGGGAGCTTCCATTTATGCACCACATGCTTCCAGACCATTAAACTTTATCTGGCTTCACGAGAAATATTTGGAAATGTGGGCTCAGAAAAGATGTTACATTAGACTTACAGAATCTCTTGTTGTTGGTTTTTGTCACCCCAAAATGGCATGCTGCTTCAGTGTCATCTCTGTCCCAAAAAGACAAACAGTAGATGTGCAGAGTCTTCATCCTAGAAAGTTGGGGATTAGTCATCTCTCTCTGTCTCTCTTTTTCTCTTCTTCCCACCCCTACCCCTGGCCCCACAGACAACTACATCTAACACACCAGAGGTTCAGCTAAGTTAGTAGGCTCCCTCAGACTTTTGATTGATGTCTTCTGTCTTTAACAGGGCTTTAAATTCTTCATGTATTTCTTTGCCTGGCTCAAGCAGCAATAATATTTTATTCTAAATCATTCTTTATATTCCTTTCCTAAAGATCCTTTCCATGGTCTGATAGAGTCATCCTCATAGTAACTCTGTTTTGGTAGAAGTCTTGGAAGAAAATCAGAGTTAGGAGAAGGGTAATTTCTCAAACCCACTGGAATATGTTTTTGTGGACTCTTTCACATTAAAGATATGGCATTTCTCTGATTCTTTAAAAAATGGGAACTTTGGGTATATGAGCTCCAAATAAAATGCCAGCCATGGGAATATGTGGACCATTTGAGACAACCAAACTTACAGATAGATACTGTTCTTCCTGCACTAAATGGATCCAGAGTACAAACACTTTCTTGGTTTTCTGTTGGTTCAAGCAAAAAATTTTGTCATGATATTTTAGGTACTCCTTAAAGTAAATAGTAAAGTCAAGTGATGCTTTTCATTAGAAAACCTTAGTTGTTTTTAAATAACACAATGTGCCTTAAGCAGGTCCGGTTTTAATTAAGACCATGCTTTATAATTTGATATAATCACTCATTTCTTACTCTTTGAACATACGTTACCACTAACATGAGACTCAAACTATTGTGCATGGAAGTTTACCAGATGTGATGAAATCTGTAGCTTTCCATGTGAAAATATCTATCGGTTCATGGCTAATGTCTTTTATCTTCATAACAGTGGAAACTAGCAGAAAAAGTGTGGCTTCCAGAAATCCTAAAACCACCCACACTAATGACAATACCCTCCTAAAGCCATTGCTTTCTCATGGTGTGTTTGTTGAAGGCATTGAAGTGTGATGACCAGGAACTCTAAAAACTTTCTGCCTGCTAGAGTATCTGTTGGCAAACAAAAGAAAAACAAAACAAAAACCTAAAGACCGGGTTACCAGAGTCTGTATCTCTTGAGACCTAAGCCGGCTTCCTATCAGTTTTTGGCCCCTGACCACCACCCCATAATCCATCCTGTCCCTTGCTATTGGTCCTGCATGCCTGTCAGAGCATCAGAGAAGCCTTAGGTATTTTTCCTTAGTGGAGTTTGGAACAGCATTTGTATTTTCTCCATCATTTCATTCACTTCTCACTGCTAAAAATGTCTTATCCAGTCTGACCGAAAGAAGGATCTAAGAACTAATTGCAAATTTGACCACATCTGTAGGATGTCTAATTTGGTCCTTGTTCAGCAGTGCAATGCATACATGTGACAAGCTCCTCTGTGGCTTATTGAATCGGATTGGCAGAAATAGGTCTCATTAAAAACCACATTGCATCAGAATAGAATTGCTATGTTTTATAAAACTGACACCCAAGATTGACATTTCTTGGGAAGGTAGCCGGCAACATTGGGAGAAACAGCCCTTGATTTTTGGCCTGGTGGCTGAGGCTAGGCCCTGGGGCCATCTTCTCTGCTCTCCTCTGGCTACCCACTTCTTATATCCCAGATTCTCCTTCTTTGCTCTGATTTCCGAGGCCGATGCCCTCTCGTGACTGCTTGGTAAATGTTGTTCATAACAACTATTTTGGTGTGATCGAAACATAACAGTTTCATAGATTGCTTGGCAACATGAAGGTAGCAGGTCATGTTCTGCTGTCTCCTGAAATATTATTTCCTTATATTTTAAACTGTAACTCCTTGAAGGGCAGGGCACTGTCTCATCTACCTTTTATCCTTAGGTTTTGCAGAGGACCTAGTATATAATAGATATGTAGTATATGTCTATTGCCATAGCTATCATAGATATGACACATAGTTGATAAAAAGAAGTAGTATGTTTATTACAATGAAAGTTTAGAATTGATTGGAATCCTGAAAAATGAACATAACCAGAAATAAAGAGAGTAATAGGCACATAGTAAGAAGGTAGGTTCAAGGGGCGCCTGGGTGGCTCAGTTGGTTGAGCGATTGCCTTCGGCTCAGGTCATGATCCTGGAGTCCTAGGATCGAGCCCCACATCAGGCTCCCAGCTCCATGGGGAGTCTGCTTCTCCCTCTGACCTTCTCATCTTTCATGCTTTCTCTCTCTCTCAAATAAATAAATAAAGTCTTTAAAAAAAAAAAAAAAGAAGGTAGGTTCAAGTCAGTCATATTTTTCATGGAAATCTTGACCTGGTTATAAAATTTCTGCTTCGTAGTTTGTTGAAATCTAATCTGATACCCAAACCATTGGTTTTAAGGAGGGGAAAACCCCCACCCTGATCATTTCATTGATTATTGCTTTGTAACCAAATAACCAGCATGACCAAAGCAGGACATCCGAACAAAGCAAACCTGTGAATTAAGTCAACATTCTGAATCTTTTCTCACTGCTCGGTGACTAATAGTGCCATTGGGAATGTGCTGGTTTCTAAAAAAGTGTTGGAGCAGAACATCGTGCTCACAGGAGCCGTGTCTGTGTGGAGAGTCCTGTATGTCTCCCTCCCTACAATCTCCTACAGAGATGATCTTTGATTCTGTTTTCATTGTAATTGAGAACACCAGCCTCAGAATTCTGGCATTTGAGCTGTAAGAGAATTTAGGGCCCGTATCGTCCCAAAGTAATTTACAGATGAGGAAACCAAGTCTCAGAGAGATTAAATAACCAGTCCAAGGTCCCACAGCTCTTCCTTGGCTTCTGGGACCTGAACGTAACCTTCCAGTTTCCAGTCCGGGCTTCCTCAGCTGCCCCCATGCTGCCCTTTCTCACTGGCTTTGTGTGGGAGCCAGGTAAAGCCCAAGGAAAGTTAATTTGGAAAGTAGGGTAGCAGACACTTGTCATATGAAAGGCACTTAAAGTAGAAGAAAGTGAGTCATGCAGATAGGGGAGTTAAAAATACAGAGTTAAGGCTCTCAACACATCATGTGCACACTGTCATCTCTTCTCATGGAAGGAGAAAAGAAAAGGGAGAAAAGTTGCTTTGCTCTGACCTGTAAGTAGTGTGTGCTGAGAAGTGTGGCAGGCGTACACGCGGGTGCCATAGACACTCGCTCACACCAGCTCTCAGCGCTGGCGGCGTGCCACAGATGGCAGAAGCTCGGGCACGTCTTACCTGATGGTGCCGGGTGGCGGTGACAACTGAGAAGGGCTGTTTCTAGCTTGAATTGGAGGAAAAACAATTTTAAAAACACACTCGTAGAATGTGTCTAAGTTATTGACCACTAAGAAAGCTGCGCAGGAGGCCGCGTGGGAAAAAAAAAGGTTTTAACTGTCACTTGATTACTTTGAGAAGAGTTAGAAAACCAAGGGTTTCCCCAGCACCAACTATTTCATAAATTTATATTTAGGGACAAAGTTAGCCGTAAAAACGGGTGGGCTCTTCTGGCTCAGGGCCCCAGGTGGCAGGGAGGGACATGGGAGGCCGCAGGTGTGGTGGGCTCTGCCCAGTGCTGGGAGTCGTTGGGGAGTGAGCGCTTCTGCCCCTCAGGAAGCATGTATTTCTTGCTGGGAGCTTCCCGCTTGTGAGCATGTTATTTGACTTCTCCACGAAAAGTGTTAACACAAGAGTAAGAAAAGTGTTCCTTGGACAAATATTGAAAAAAAAGCATAGACAAAGACGGTAGAGTCTTATTACCAGCTTGCCCATCCCATAAGGTTAATTGGAGGACAGACAAAACAGAAGTCACTTGGAAAGAGTTGATTCTGGAGGGAGTGAGGTGAGGGCCAGGATGAGGGTTAGTCTGCACAGGTGTTTGGAGGGTGGGGTGTGGGGACGAGCACGTCCTCTAGAGCAGCCGAGATACGTCTGTCCTGCTGACCACAACACAGGGTTCACCAGAGATCAGGACCCAGTGTGGGCACAAAGGATGAACCTCTCGAAGCGAGCCCTGAGCTTCGACCCACTGCCATCTTGTTGGTGTTCCCGTGGTCAGTGCTTTCTTAAGACGGGGGCCGCACTGGCATTTTCAGCCACCATCACTAATTCTTCTGGCCAAACGAGGATGATGGCATCGATCCTGCATGCTTCTGGAACCGTTTTAAAACGTCTGGTTTTTGTTTCTTAGTTCCTGGTTTTTGTTGTTGTTGTTGTTGTTTTTGTTTTTTTAAATTTCCCCCTTTCTGCAGTTTTTGGTTTCTACCTCACGGAGTGCAGAGGATTTTAATTGTTGCTATCTATCCACGCTTTGCAGCATGAAAGTGCAATGCTAAGGGCCCATGTGGTGCTTTGGGGTTGATGGGTTTTGTGTGTGAGCAAGCAGATCTCACAGTAGCAGTGCAGGATCGCAGTAATAAATGTCTCCTTTTCTCCCCCCTTGTAGCATTGAAAGCCGAAAAGAGAAGAAAGCTGACTCAGGGAAAGGTGTTGACAGGGAGACTTGTCTATGACTTGATCTTCAATTTATTTTTTACATATATATGAGAAGAGTGCCACAATTATTAATAAAACCGCTTTGATCATGTATTGTAAATTCTGTCTCTCATCCCAAATCCGCCTTCATACTGTAAGTAGTGCAATACTTGTTTCATTTCTGTGTTTAAACTTCTGAACAGTGAGACACCCTCGTGAGCATATACACTAGCTAATGCAAGAATCTCTGTGTTCCTTGCTGTATGTTAGACATTTGTCAACACTGGATTCTCATGGTTAGTTTTATGAGAGCAATAGCTTTCTTAAAGAGATGTCACATTTATCTAGTGTGTATTTTCCTACTTTAGTGACCTGAAGCTACCTGATAATTTCATTCAGAAGAATTTTGAAAGGTAGTCTTACTCCTTTTTATTTTTTATAGCTTAGCATTAGTGACTTATTTCAAAAGACCCAAATCAAAAGGTTAGTTTGGAAGCATTTTTTAATAATTGTATTTATGCATTTCCTTGATTTACTATGATACATTTAATACTTAAGAGTTTATATGTAACTAAAACTTAAAGTCATTTGAAAAAAAATATATAGAAACCTGTTCACAACTTGTTTAAAAGAATCAGAAACTAACGCAGAGTCAGGTAGTGTCTGCTTAACAATTCAAGTTGTGATTTACACCATCAAACACTAGGCTTGTAGGAATGCTTCAGGAAAACTTTGTAAGTTTTGTGAGATTTTCAATATAAACCTTTATCAGAAATGTGCTGTTAAATTTCTCTCCCGTTAAAAACAAATGTTTCCCAAGTAAACTTATTCTATACACAGCTGTGGAAGGCCACATGGTGAGTCCTTGTACATGAAATTCCACTTCTGTATAGTTTTTCTGCTGCTCAAGGTCCAGTACTGCTTAATGCTTCTTCTGAATCATGTTCTAATGTTAGGCTGACAGGTCTCCAACTACATTTTTCTCTTCTGCAAAGCTCTTTTCCACTTTTTAATTGAATGCATGTTGTAGAAAAATAGTCTTTTCAATGAATATTTCAGATTCTGTTCGAGAAGATTCTGTAGATATTTCAGTCCATATGAAAACATCCATTTTTACTAAGCTTGCACAAGAGGAAGGAAAGTTAAGAATTTTTGAGCATTACTAAAAATATGGTATTTCATTTCATTTTAGATAATGTGAAGTTAATAAAGATGGAATCTTGTAGTGCTCTCATTTCCTAAGAATGACCAGTGATCATCAATCTTATGATCTGCAGTGTCCAATTTTATAATGATTCAGAGCCCCGTGGCTTCTTCAAACTATTAAGTACATATTTTGTGTGTCAGTGCACATGAAAAGTGAAAAAAATATCCTCCTGTGATTCAAGCTTATGAGGGAAATAAAAAACCCCAACAAAGCCTCCATTAGAGTCAACATTTTGATATTTCTGAAAACTCCCCTGACAATCTTTTAAGGAGCCATTTCTTTCATGGAATGTAAACCTAAAAACTGTAAGAATAATTTGCAGCTAATACAGTTTGTGTTTATAAATGCCAAGGAAAAATACAGAAGCTTTCCATTCCAAGTGTGTTACCTTTGTGTGTTTTATGATACAGATACCATATTGTAGACGTCCCCATTGTTGTATGATTTAGACTAGCTGTACAGCCAGTCAGTCCCCAAAGCAGCCTCCTAGTGTTTTAATATATTAATAACTGCTCTGTTACAAATGGTCATAGTGAATTAAAACCTTCACATGATCACTTATTTGAATAAGCAATCATACCCAATGAAATTCTGTATTTCTGAGTATTTTTATAGTCATTTTGTTCTTGTGTGAATTTTAATGCTATCTCTATGTTAATCCTAATATTTTGAAATCATATAAAATATAAGAAAAAATGTAGTGTTATATATTTCCTCCTAATTTCAGATTCCTGGTCAAAATTACGAATATCTTGAATGTAATTTATTGCAAAGTTCAAGTAATGTGTAAATGTGACTAGGATATTGTGTTTTTCACAACTAAGAAATGTTATGTGGAAATAAATATTTATCCTAATTAATTTCCTTGCACATTTTAAATTGTGATGCAAAGTGTCTTGTCTTTCTTCTCCTTAGTGTTAATCAGTAAACCAATGTAGAACATTTTAACTGAACATAATATTTAAATTTAAACACCCCTGTTAAGAAAATTTGGTGATGTAGATGTTTCAAGAGTATTCAGACAATTTGAAGTTTATGAAAAGAATATTATGAGAGCTATAGTAGGATATATCTTTTCATTTTCCCAGGAAATTACCGACTTGGGTGCAAATGGCATTGCTCCCAAGACTAGCAAAATCTTCCAAGGTCATTAGTAGGATTTCCCATAAGTAGAACTCCTTAGACTGCTGTTTTTCCACCCCATCCCCAGCACCCACCACGGGAAAAGCATTTCCTAAAATTTCTGTGCTCCCTCTTTGTTACTATGGGTCACACGGGACCATTTTTCTTTTGTAGCCATCTAGCAGTACGTTATGGAGGTAATTACATTCAGAACTCTAATGTACAGGTTAGTATTTTTTCTTTTGACCCATGTGTTTACTTTGTAATTCCTACCATTTAACAGCCTTTGATATTGGGAAGTTTCTTCCTAAATTTAATCTGAATATCTTCTTGGTATTGTTTAAATCCACAGCTTAATAGAAACTTGCTGCTGACAATTCACAAGCAACTTGTCTTTCAATGCTATCCCTAGATCTGTTAGGATTTTTCTTGGCTCTTAAAAGTGTGGCTCACTCCTTCCTTCCTTCCTTCCTTTTTCCTGTCTGCATCTCCATTCCTGTTTAACTTTAGCTGTTCACTCCTGGTCACTTGACTATTTTAGGATTATTTCAAGATTGATACCCAGATGTTCTAATAAGTATCTTGTATATTCATTCATTGAAATGAAATAAGATTTACAAGCACTTGAAAATTTGATGAGAGTAATTTGGATATGATGGTTCTCTAGCTATCTATGTGGAAAGGCTACTTGCCATCATCCCCTTGAAGAAGCCCAATACTCAAGGATTACTGGTAATGTTTTATTTTCTAGATCTCCTGGGATGTTTTCCATAGAAATCTGCAACTCACTGATAGAACCATCACTCCGCTTCAGCTTCTATTGGTGTAGGGCCACTACTTTTTGAGCTGGAACATTGAAAATAGAACTGTGGTCCTTGCTTCTAAGAGCACAGTAGACACATAGCTACAACACAATGTGATATGTACTGGGTTGGCTGTATAAGAAAAGCAGTGAATAACCCAAAGATGGATCTTTGAGTAGGGTAGAGTTTGAGAATAATGTTATATAAGAGGTAGCATATGAATTAGGATGGAAACAGGGAAGGAAACCTACTCCAGGAGCTGCAAAAATTCTTAAACACATGCCAGTATTGAAATAAAAATGAAATAAAAAAGTAAAGATATATGGTGTAACTGGAGCCTGACATAATGGAGGTATGGCATGTTTGGAACCAAGCAAACAGCCCAGTGTGTTGGAGTGTTAGGAGAGCTGTGAAGACCTGTAAGAAAAGCTAGAAATGCGAGTCAGTCATATTACAAATGATGTTAAAGTCTATATTAGGATATTTGAACTTCCTGCCTTAAAAGTTTTGAGGAACAGAGAGACATGAATTTTTGGAAAGATTAGTCTAGCAGCACAGTGGAGAATATAGTGGCAAAAAAGTGGAATCATTTCCTTAGAGATCCTGAACCAGGATGACTCTGAGGCTCAAACCAAATTCTCTGTGAATGGTCTATAAACTTTTATTGTTTCTGAAACAAAATAGGCTTAAGCATGCTCCTTAGGTACTTAAGTAACTCCAGACACACTAGCTTTATTATAAATCATTTCATGTAGAACAAGACAGATGGATAGATAGATAGCATGTTTTGAGTTGTATTTGAAAAAAAGTGTTCTAAAAAAGCATGATATCAACAGTAATACTGAGGCTATTAAAGAAATCTAAACGTAGGACCAAATTCAGCCAATGGCAGCACTTATGAATCCAGAAATCCACCTTCTGTCACTCACCTTTTCACCCTACTCATCTTCTCATTCTTACCATAGACTTAGCTCCATGTCTAGGTACTCTTGCCTTTGGGTGTGTGTAGTTATAGATTACAGATTTTTGCCATGTGACTTATTTCTTCCATTTGTTTATAAGCTTCTTAAAGATAGGATTAGTGTTTTATCCTTCTTTGTTACTCTTCAGAGCCTAGGTCTGTGCTTGGCTGTTTATCCAGCTGGGAAAGGCTGTGGACAGAATCCTAAGTAAAATATATCACAAGATGCTGCTTTTCAGTTTATTAAGAATGATGAAAGATCCAAAAAGAATTCTCACTTGCATGTCAGTATGGAAACAAAAGCAAATGCTTCTTGAGAACTTCATGTGCCCAACACCTGGAGCTAGACACAGACACCTAAGGTGGGGACCCATGCAAGCTATGGAGCTATCAATGGAGTCATCACACCTGGATAAAAAGCAAAGTAGCTGTGAAATAGGGGGAGGAGAAGGGAGAGAGGAAGGTGGATATGATGCCGGCAGAGTATATACACAAATATTCACAGAAATGGCACAACTCTTTGAAATAGGTGTTTTTGTACTTCTTTCAAGTTAAGAAACTGAGGTTCAAAGAGGCTGAGTAGTGTTCTTTAAAATGTTTCTCACTGTGAGTGGTGGTGGTGAGATTCTAACCCATGTTGACCTTATCTAGGCTGCAGTGCATGCAGTCTCCGACAGGAGGCAATGTATGACTGGCTTCGTTCTTAACAGGCTCCTCATTCTGGGTCACACAACCACAATCAGGTTATGATGAATAATATTGCTTCCCAGGATGTTACATTTTCTCTGTGAATCATATTTCTGTGATCAAGACTGGAAACCAGACTCAGCCAAGGAAATACTTTGCTCACACATCAGAAGTATCATGATAGAAGAAACTTCCTGAAATAATCAGGGTTTTGGTCATTTGACGGGTCACTCTTTTCACCAAATATGTGTTTTAAGTGATCTGACAAACTTGGGGTGAATTGTTCAGATGAAAGATTATGAAGAATAAGAAAAAAACTTCATTGAGTTGGTTGAAATTTAAAGTCTGTAACACCAGAAAAGATACCCCTGTTGCTTTAGCAGTAAGGAAATTAACTCTCCTTTTGTTAATTCAAATTCTCAAGTTTAAAAGTTAATATTGTCACAGAAAGGTGACATGCAGAAAGATGATGTTTCTATTGAGCATGAAATTGGTCTTACTAATAATATCATGCTCTGAACTTTTCTGATGGGCAGTGACATTTTGCTTTATTATTCCCATTCATCTCTCATTCTCAGTCCATGAGAATGAGATGATCCATGATTATGGGTCCTTCAGCCATCCTGAATACATATGCCAGATCATTCACGATGTACGTAAAAAGGTTCTAGAACACTGCCGAAAGAACTGTCTCAAAACTGGCAGAACAAGTTCTCTGACTTTATGAAAAAAGCCATCCTGGTGTTTTGGTATGTTTTTCATTTAGAACTTACTGAATCCTCAATATTGTACAAATCTAGTAGTTTTATAAACTGGGATTCTCACGTTATCTTAGAGCAAACAGCAAATGCCATGTAGTAGAACTGGTAGCTTCAGTGACCACCTGTGAATAAGAAAGAAAATACCCGAAATGACACACAGCCTGATGTGATCATTGATCTTTGTGGTGGTAGCTTTGAGTCATTAAGGATGCACTGAATTGTGTTCTATGCCTTCTATTTAAGGAAATGTGGAGGTATGGAATCATTTTTAGCAAGATTTCCAAAAAACATGTTCAAAAATAACTTTTAAAGTGATTTTCTAAAGATCTTAAGCAAAACTGAAACTCTGCATCCACAGAAGAGATGTGAACATCGCTCCTTTGGCATGTGTGTCTCTGCCCCCCCCACCCCCACCCCACCCCCAGTTTTGCCGTGCTCCCCTACAGGTTGTATCTGATGGGAATCTTCCCATCCCTGGGCCTGCTGAGGCTGTGACTGTCAATGGTGGGCAAGTCTGCCCATCTTCATGCTAGGATTTGTTTCTGTGTGTTTCCAGCTTAGCCTCAGACTAAGTGTCTCTCAAGGTTGTTAACGTCTTGCCCTTCCTTTTCCAATCAACCAATTTCATATTCTTATTGGAGAAGAAAACATGCCCTGTGAGGGTTGAATGAAACCTATTTTAACTTCAACCACATCATTACCATTTGTAACCCTCACTATGTGAAAAATAAGTGCTAGGATTTTTTTTTTTTTACCTCTGGGCTCCAGAAAAACATGTTTAGAAATCAAAGGAACAATGAATTGTATGGTTTTGATATTGTACAATTGTTGTACAATATCAGCTATTATACGATGGTCTTAATATCTGTATAGTATTGGATATTGTGCAATATCTACTATCGTACAATGGTCTTACTGATATCTGTGAAATAGCTGGTATTGTGCAATGTCTGATATTGGTAACATCTGATATTGCCAAATGGTTTTAATATCTGTACAGCATCTGATACCATGCAATATCTGGTTCCAACTAAAATAAAAGAAGAATTTCTATTTAATTTGCTCTTATGACTATAAACTCTGTCCAGGATGTGTACATATGATCTATGACTACTGTTCCTGGATACGGAACTCAGCAAAGATCGTCCAGTTACCCACGGTGACTGAACTCTGAACTCTATTAAGGAATAGAATTATGACAAGAGCCCTACAGATTTGCAGGTCGATTTATAGCTCTAATGGATGAGTGGAGTTTGGGATGTAAGGTGAAGTTACTCAATGGCATGCTTGCAAAGTACAATCAAAGCTGAATTTCACAATGCTCTGTCCATTCCTATGCATGACTCACCAGTCTCATGTTGAATTGATAGATTTTTTCCATTTCTTCTATTTTTAGATTTTTGTGCTGGAGCTCACTCTGAGATAACTTTTTCCAGTAAATGGTTGGAAGCTAAGTTTGAGTTACAGAGAATCAATAAAAAAAAAAAAAAAATGAGGCCATTTTGCAGACAATTGAACAAAAAAATCATGTTTCCTCTGTTATTTGCTAGACTAAATTCAGCATCTGAAATCTATGCTTCCATTAATGTAGATATGCCAGCCAAAAATAGTCAAACATTTAAGTAACTGACTTTTTTTCTTGACTTAAACTGAGATGATATTGTTGATATTATTCTTATAACATGAGCCTCATCACAGTTTCCTGGAATAAAATTATAAATTATGTATTACATAAAAAATAAAAATTATTTGGGTGTTTCAGAAGCTATATACGTGTGTGATAACAAATTGTGTATGTTATTACATAAAAACCCATACGAACTGCTTAATTTAACACATTTTTATGTATCTTTTTTTTTTTTTAACAAAAACTGAACTCTCTCCATGTTTATGAGGCAGTCTGGGGTAGCGAGCAAAATAAACAAGAGCCTTTCTGGATAAGCGTGTGCATATGCCAATGTGGTTTAGGTCTCATTCAAGACACAAAACGCATTACCTCTGAAAAAATGAAGGAACATTTATTAAATGACCAGGAGAAGTTCCACAGTATGGGAATAACAATACATAACTTTGTAGTTTATTTTTTTATCTTTAAAAACAAGTCCAAGGAAGTTAAAATATTCTTTTCATTAAGATGCTCAAAGAAATGAACTAAGAAAAATTGATGCAAGGACTCCTTCAAGTTCGAATTTGTGATACAAATATTTTCATCTTTTAACAGGGCAAGCTGATGTGTTCACATCTCAGTTCCAAACTGCCTCTTTCACTAGGAAACATCAGTGATTTTTAAGGCACATTTACAGTGCTTTCCCCTCCCCCTTGCTGTGTGTTTGTAGCACCTATAGCCATAGTTGGCACCTGGGGGCCTTGCATTGTTGGCAGATTCCCTCTCATTTCTTTGGAGTCTATTCAACTGCTGTGGTTTTACTCAGAAGTCAGTGCTTTTTGCATATATGATTTCCTGAGACTGAATAGTCTTTCTCAGAAAAACGTGCCAGTCTGGCTGTGAACAGCTCTTCTCCAAGAGTTGCTGACAGGAGCCTGGTCGGGTCATTGTGCTCGGCCGTGGGTTCCCAGCCAGGCCTCCTCGCTTCTTCCCCTACCCCTTCCCTTCTTACCCCTGCCTCAGTGACATCACCTCCCACATCTTGCCATCCTTTTAAAGAAGAGAACGAGATTTGCACTGGTCCAGTTAGAAAAGAATGAAATGCTTCCCAGGGAACCTATGCAGAGCTCCCATAAAAACAATTCATATTTGTTGTTTCAGCAATGAATGTGGAAATGATTTTAAATAATAAACAAAACCAGACGGAATAATTCAAACTTCAGTAAGGTAATAATCTGGTGTGAAGACAGAAGTCCCAACTTAAGGTTACAGACATGAATTTTGGGAGCAACGGTAACCTTGAATTTCTTGATTTGAGTGTATTTTTTTTTAAAGATCATCATCTTAACAGTGCAGTTTTCAGACAGAACAAAAATGGCTTTCAATAGGTCAGGCATGCTGTTCCAGGGTGCTAAAGTAAAGAGAAGCATTGTTTTATGAAGTGACTCATGTGGGTGTATATATGCTGGTGGGCTGTGCTGCTAGCAATTCCATGGTCTTCGTCTGTATACCACTGCAGAGACAGACAAAGGTCAGAAGAAGGAAGTCAGTTGTCTTCTTTTTAAAAAAATAATTCAAATAAGCTCTCACAAGCATACACAGAATTAAAACATTGTTTTAAGGGTGTGTGTGTATGCACACACACACACACATATTCTAACGAAACTATCCAAGTGCATTTTCAGATTTGATTCAAAAGACACTTAGAACCACACCATGCATGGAAGAGAATGTTTATCCCATTAAGCACACTAGATTTAATTAAGTGTTATCAAGTGTCAGATTTCTCCTACACTGCAGGAAGAGAAATGAGTTTTTCAAAAGCACTTTTTCCTAATGTAGGTTACCAAGGAACTAGAAAAATCTATTCCAATCTTTCATATATATGTTTAACATAAGGTCAAAAGTCAAATGCATTATTTGCAAACACTTTGATTTTTCACTCGAATTTTCTATCTGGATGTCTGACATTTATGAAAGAGTGGATGATCTGAGACAAAAATTTATCAATGCATCCCACATTAAACAAGTGGGAGGTCACTACCAGGCAAACATATATTATGGACACGTAAATAAACTTTTATAAAAAATTGCCTAATTAAAGTATCTTTTCTTTGAGTTGTAAAAAATGAAACCTCGATCACTTAGAAGAATCTGACCCCAAAAGACATATAAAAGGGTGGATTTTGTTTTTTGGTTTTTTGGGGGTTTTTTTTGGTATTAACTGCCCCACTCTGATTCAGTGGGCACCATTTGAACTGATCACAGAGCAAAGAGGGTGTGGGGGGGGCGGAGAAGAGAGTGAGGAAAAGCAGGTTTTCTAGCTAATAACGGCAAGAAAGCATTTTATACAAAAATATTTAGTGCACCACACATGCATATACATATAAATATACAAACACACATTTATATATGTTATACACACACACACACACACACACACAAAGCATCTTTTCTTTTTTCTTCTTGATCTGAAAATGAATCTGACTTAATACCTAGAAACAGCTTACTGTATAGGCAACAACAGTTCTAGCTATTTCTAACTCTTATAAAACAAGCCTAATTGTCTATTGCCTGTGGTTGTTCAACAAAAGATAACATTGCAATTGCAAAAACTGAAGCATGCCAATTATTAATGTCCCACTGTTGTTAAAATGGCTAGTAATACATACTAGACAGAAATGGATTTTCATATTGGAGCTGAGCTATTATCATGCTGGTTTCACTTTAGAATTACTCTGCCACACATTTACTGAGTAAGTGATTACTTTTGAATCCAAATAGGGAGAGACTGAAGAACCACATGGGTAGGAGAGCACTGTTTTGACACTCCCAAGATATGCAATATTGTGCTTCTCAATCCCCAGTTCTCTAATCGTTTTGAACATTACTCTGTCTATGGCTTAAGGATATCACTTCCAACTTCTCATTGGACAAATAAAAACCCTTTTAATTCTGTCCCTGTCTCCTGGCACTCTTTGAAGAGAAGGATCCGGGAGAGGGGAAACCAAGACCCCACCAGCAAGTTCTCCCTTTTGCACCAAGTTTTGTGATACCATTGCTTGGAAATCCACTCCAGCATCCACCAGGGCTTTGGAGATCTGAGCTGACTGCTGAAAGTGAACATTGTCTGCAGGGAGAGAAAGGAAACACAAAGTAACTAATAGCCTCTCCTTTTCTGATGGGAAGGGTGGGAAAGGCACAAGAAGAAAGGGACTATTTGAAGTTCTAGGACTTAGCATCCCATTTAGCCCAAGACAAGTGAGTTGTGGAAAGCAACACTGTTTTATTGAAGTAAATGTAACAGTCTTGCCCCTCATGCTTTTGTTTTGTCAGTAGTGAAATTGCAAACCTGTCTGTGATACTAAAAAGTCTAATTAACTGAAACTCACCATCTGCTGTTCCATGAATAAGGAGGTACTCAACTTGTTTAAAATTTTCAGCTCTGCTCATGACTGTTGAATTCTGGAATTGGGAAAAAGAATGTCATTATTCAAAAAAAGATCTGCCATAAACTGATTTTTCACTTCAGTTTACAAAATAAAATGTTTTCAGCTGGGGCCCCCTTTGATACAAAATATAGCAAACCGATATTTAAGCAAATGCTGTCTCCATGCATGGCAGAATGCACAGCATGCCCTGTGCCTGGGAGACAGGACTGCAAAGGGAGGATGCCACATCTTCTTTGCACACGCAGGCAGAGGGCACCTGCCACCAGGGCTGCCTGCAAAGCCCCTTGAGTCCCCGATCCCAGATTGGCTGTGTCCTATGCATTAGCACAGGGCAGAGTCTCATATTAGCAATGTATGTTCCATGGGCTTATGCTGTAGTTCAGCCAAAAAGTGTATTGCCATGGCAACCGTGTGTCACATGGTGCCATACATGCTACATTTCAAAGAGCCTGTACATAGCATTTGCAACTAAACATACTCTGCAATATGTCATATGAACTTTGGTCCACATTGCTAGGCAATGAATGAGAAGCAAGTATTACCTCTTTTGGAACAGATGTTTAAAACCCAGGCAAATGTAACATATGGGAGGGGAAAGGGGAGCAAAAGATCAAGCATGGTCTTAGAAAATCGGTGGGTTGTTGTCTGCCTCATTCCGTATCAGGGAAAATCTTGCGATTGGATCAAGTCATTTCCAAATCAACCAGAGAAATAGAGTAACAAATTGGGAGGCAAGCTTTTTGAAGATTGGCCTCAGGGAGGCAGGACTTCTAGAACGGGGGTGGGGCCTCAGATGAGAAAGCCATTGAAAAAGCGGAACTGGTCATCTGATCTTGATTTGGGGATGTTTACCAAGTTGGGAGGAAGGCAAAAGTGTCACAGAGGCATCGTAGGCCCTTTGGGAGGGGGCAAGCTGGCGTTCGCTTCTGTTGTCTTCTTAGGGGTTGGGCAGAAGGAGGGCCAGTAGTTTTCCTATAGCTTTAAAAATCATCCAGCGATTATTCCTTTGGCACCTTAGTAAATCAAAGTCAACTTTACGAGTGCCAAGGTATGTATTTTACAGATCCTTTGTAGCTAACACCAGCTTGGTGTTTTTTGATGGGAACACTTTCTGGCAGGAAGGGGATAGGGCTAAGGTGCTAGATGTGGAGTCTAGCCCCTGCTTCAGCTGGAGGCATGCTGCTCCCTGAGTCTGGTCTTCTGTAGAACGGGAGTGTTTGTAAGAAGCATGGCTCTGTTTCACCTGCCAACATGCCTCTGAGACAGGTCTACAGCAATCTGCTTTCTCTATGGAGACCCCAAGATTCGGAAGCAGGAACTCGCACTAGGTTACATCTGTGGGAAGTGTCAGAGCTGGACACAAAGTCTGATGGCAGAACCTCTTTTTACTTCCTATGCTCCCCTGAGGCCACGAAAATTCCAGACTGTTCATGATGTGGTCTTCCAGCAAAGGAAGAATGAGAAGTAACTTAACGGGCCCGGAATCTGCCCCGTGCGAGTACACTGGGTATCACTGCGGCCTCAGAGTTCCCATGCCTTTGTAGATTGAACGAATCAAAAGAGAGCGGGTTTGCAAGCCCCCTCCCCACCCCCGAGATTTGCAAGGCGGCTTTTTCCCACGGTGCAGCTGCTGCAGAGCCCAATGCAGCAGCCAGAACCCTGAGCAAGTATCTGCTCTCCAGAGAGGAAAGGGTCAAAATCAATCTCCCCGAAAGACAGAGGAGGATTCTGAGCCTGAGTTGCCAGACGCTGGGGCTCCCCCACCGCCAGCAAACACCCATCATGTGAGCCACAGGCCCCCCGCCCCAGCCATCCTCTGGCCTGTCCTGCTCACAGCCTTGCCCCCCCAACTGCCGCTCGCTCTGCTGCTGTCCCCCCCACCCCGAACCTAGCGCTCTGCTCTCCCAACACAGGCAACTACCTGACCCATGCGGGTGGCTCTGTCCTGTCGCCTCACCTCCAGAAGCCCCACGGGCCTTCCTGGCTTGGCAGCTTGAACAGCGAAAGCTGCTCCTACAACCTCCACGAGCCATAAAACTGAGAAATGTCATTGAAACACAGAGTAATAGTTAGGAGACATA
>ML109777.1:0-39517 GCA_003697995.1 Taxidea taxus jeffersonii | reverse complement strand
ATAAATACGCAGGACAGTTAGCAAGGAATGTGATAACTACTGGAGTTTGGACCAAAACAGTTTCTGGCTGCCTTTTTTTTTTCTTAAATGGAGTGAATACAGGCTGAAAGAAGACAATTTTTATAAACAAGTAAAACCCTGAGCCTAAGATAAATGTTGTGATGTACACACTGTAGCTGTGATGAACTAGACATGGTGAGAAATGCAACATACTGAGAAAAAGACGAAAACTGTGATAAAAGTGTCATGATGCAAATTGTTTTACATTAACAATATTACACTACAAAGAAAGAAAGACAAATACTTTAATGCAGCACGAGAAAAATAAAACAAAAGCCTCCCCTGCTATGGTGAGCTAGGTGTGCCCTTTCCATGCATGCTTCCCCCTGCTCCCTGGGAGAAGCTTCCAGAGGGGCCTCCCGGCGTGAGGTGGCCAGGCGGATGGGCAGCCTGGAGGTGCAGACCCGCTCTTGGGCTCTCAGGTGGCAGAGAGCATCCCCCCACTACCCCAAAGATGTGGCTGTGGCACCTTGTGTCTGGCACCACCCATCATTCCCCACTGGACCGAGAATCCTGGCTTCTCCATCAAGAGAGACCCTCGGTGGTCCGTCGTGTGGAAGGCGACCCCCGAAGCCAGAGAAAGAGATGCGTGCCTTAACTGAAGATGTGGTTAATAATCAGAAATAATGTCACCGTGCTATTTTAACCCAGGAAAATAGGATAATCCCTACTTGCCTATCGATGGAAACAGAAATAGAAAAGGAAATGGATGACTAAGTTAGAAGCCGAATAGTCTATCACCAGCTACTAAAAAGGAAGCTCAGAGTGATAAATGGGCAAGGATGCAATGGTGGTGCAGTTGGCACTCTCCCGAGGCTAGAAACTTCCGGAGAGCCCCGCTGTCAGCAACAGTCTGGCAAAACGAAGTGGGAAGGATTGGTCCAGTGGCAGTGCCGATTCCACAGCATCCCTGTGAGGAGCTTTTCCTTCAAGCCCTGAGAAGAACCATCTGTAGCTGCTTGTTGGATCACGCTGGTTCCTCAGTTACCTTCCAGCAAATAAATCTTTGTATTTTTGAAATAAAGAGAGAGCTGATAAGAGCAGGGAAGTACTGTAAGGAACAGAAGTTCTAACAATTTTTAAGCCACCCCTGTGCCATTGAGGAACCGTAAGGACAACTGGCTTCCTGAAGACAATGATGGCGGCAGTTGCCATGTTTCGAAAGCTTCTCTCAGGGCAGGCACAGGGGTCCCATTTAATCCTTTCAATAACCTGTGAGGTCAGCTTGATGATCCCCGTTATCCAGATGAGGAAACTGAGGTTCAGACAGCTGAAGTCACCTCCCCGAGCTCACACTGCTAGTCAATGGTGGAAACCAAATTTGAGTAGAGGTCTAACTCCGAAGTCCGTTCCCCTTAACCTCACGTCCTAGTGTCCCTTCACGGCCCAGCCAACAACTAACTCATCACCGTTTCCACGCTTTCGTGGCAAGGGCAAACGGCCACTGGTCTAACGGACAACCTAGCACGTCAGTGCGGTACTACGGGTGCACTGACTTCCTCTATGTTTTCTCCCGCTTGCAACCAAAACCTCATAAATAGCATTAAGTAATGCTATTTTGGGAAGCACCATTAATACCACAGAAAACAGAGGCCAGAGAACATTTTTAAGAAAAAAATTATTTCAGCCCACTATATCGGATGTTTTACTTGTTTACATCTATCAAACAACTGTATCCGGGAGATGCCAAGGAAAGAGAGAGCCCGTCAACCCGACAGGGGGCTCTACCTCAGTCCTCACCAAGCAACACTGGCTTCTTTAAAGATCACACAGCAGTCAACATTTTATCAGCACTCAACAAACAAGTTAAGGTTTGGCTTAAATCTGAAGGTCTCTCTCCCTTTGGCATATTCTGGGATAATAGAACAAATGTCAAATCAGTACAAGATGGCATATTTACAAAATTGCACCCTGTTTTGCATAACCTAACGATGCAGCAGTTCTTAAGGATTGAACATTTCAAATCTGCTAGCAGAAGACTGCCAAATCTATGACTGTTTCATACACTTGCCAAAAGCCTATCAAATTTTGAGCAAAATGCAAAATAAATCTCCTCTACAAGTTAAATCAGTCCCTTCTGTGTGTTCCAGGCTGCCCTCTTCTCTTGGCAACAAGGCTCAGGACTTGGGCCCCATTTCTCCTGCCCTTGATCTTCTGCTTCTCTGCCGATCCATAAATCCATTCCCAGCCCCGTCTACGTCCTGCCTTACAGGCCACCATTTGGCCTGCTCTTCCCACAGCCCCGCTTCCATGTTATCTGTCGGTTCATCCAACCTGCTTCACAGATCCCCAGAAAACCAGCTGTACCTGCTACTCATGTGTGGCTGTGCTTCTCTGCCTTGTCCCTCTCTGCAACCCACGGAGAGCGGCTACGCTCTCCCTCTTTATTTCCCAACTCTTTCTTTATTGGCTTCACAGAAGTGCCCCTCCCACTCCTACCCCTCAGCATCTACATGTTATGTAACATTTTTGTGCCTCAGTTTCAGTGTCAATAAAATGAAGATAATTAGAGCACTTATCCCAGAGAATCTGAGGGAGAACAGAACCTAATAATCTGAGTAAAGAGCTTAGAATCGTGTCTGCCCGTAGAAGCAAGCACTTAAGGAATAAATAAAAAAAATGAATGAAATAAATGAAACTGGATTCCTCTCCACCACGAGTTGAGAGGAGCTGGGGGTGGGGAGGGAGGTGAAACACTGACTTCTTGACCACTTCCCTTCCCTGTCCTACATGCTCCCAAAGGACAAAATCCCTGGGGCTTGTCACAATTAGGGAACCACTTCTTTTTTCCATACATAGGGGTCACTCTGTCATATTTGAGTTCATGCTTCACTACCTACTCTCTTTTATTTCTCTTTGATAATTTTGTGTGCATGTCTTTGCTCACCAACAAGGCAATCAACTTTTGAACAATGAAAATACTAGGCACCTTGAATGGGTGAGAAAGTTTACCATATGTTCATTTTTTAAATAGGTTTGACTAAAAGACCGACGATTGACCACACGGAAGGCCAACTGTCAATGTTAGTGAGCAACACACTCCTCAAAGTGTAGCTGCGGTTGCTATTTGCATTTTGCTATTGGGGGTAAGGGTTTTCTCGTTGCCTATCTAATTCCTTTGCTTAAACCTGCTGCCATTTTGGTCTGCTAATGGACTGAAACTCACTGCAGAAAAGATGTTTCCACAGAGCTCCACAACAGCTCCACTGTTTCTGCCTTGCCACTTGGCAGCAGGGGGGTGATAATCTACAAAGAATCTCATGGGGTCACTGCTCATGTCATTGCATTGGGTCTGAGCCTTAATCCCGGATCTGCTAATCTATAAGATATCTTTGTAAGAATAGGAAAAAGCATTCCTTCTGGTTGGGTGCAGGCCCAGACGTTCATGTCTTAGTGAATGAAACATGGACTGGTTTTCAGCAGTGCACAAGCTGAACAACTATACATGGCATCCCTACCTGTTCCACTGGTGTATACAAATGGTTTTTGGAATTTCTTTCCTAAATCATAAGTAGGACCTTTCTTTCATAAAATGTGCTTCTCTTGGTGATGTGGGTTTCTCCAAATTCTTCCAAATCTGGGTCATCAATGACCCAGTCTTTTTTAATTAAAGACTGTCTCTTCTTAGAAAGGCTATAATTCTGGTATCGACAATTCATTAGCTGCAAATGTAGACAAAGGTCAGGGCCTTGCTTATTCTATGCTTTGGTCCTTCCTGTCCTGGATGTCCTGTGGAGAGTCAGTGAGCCAAATGAAATGGGAATCATTTTCAAAATATTTCCTTCTGACCCACAGACAGGCACAGGGTACTGAAAGCCTCTAACGAATTGTCTTCTTTGTCTTTTCCAAAAGGGTGGGAGGAGGAGGGGAGAGAGAGAGAGGGAGAAGGAGAGAGAGAGAGAGAAATAAAAACAACCTGGGAAAGAAAAGCAAAAGATGGGGTCCAGAGGGGCAGCTGGGGCCTCGAGGAAAATAGAATCTTTGAATGTATTCTTGCCAGAGACAAAAGCACAGGCTTATTTAAAAAACAAAGGAGGGCAGCTTTATTCTAAAGCCTGCTGTGCACCAAATATAGGCACTTAGATTCGGCTCTCCACACTGGGAGGAAGCAACTTACCAGGGTGGAAACAATTCAGTGAGTGTTCTCCCTCTCCCTCCACACCTTAACTCTCGCCCGCCCAAACCGTTCCTCTGAGTAACACATTGGGAACCTTTAGCTCCCTGGTACTGGCAGTTTTAATGTGTCCATTGCCAGCACTGAATCTGGTGCCAAGAAAACTCGACTCCTGGCGTGGAAGGATTAAACAGTCCTCGGGTGCCATCTGTGCAGTGAAGCGGAAGACTGACTCGGTGCACCCAGTGTGCGTGTGTTGCCATTGGCAGTGGGAAGTGACTTCTATTTACATGACTACCTCATGCAGCGAACACCTAAGGGGAGAGACCAACATGGCCACCTCCAGGGCGGGTGGGGCTGGGGGGAGGGGGTCGATGCAGGAATGACGAGCCTCTGGGGAAATCTGGAAAAAGATGCAGGATGAAAGGGTAGATTAGAATGAATCATCCTAAAGAGGGAAGGGCCGGCTGAAAAGGGAAGACTGTGTTGGCTATCTGCTGATGTGCACCAAGAGAAGTAGAGAAGTAGGGCAGGTGCTGTGAACGTCCCTCCATGTCGGGGGTTTGGACTTGACCCTGTGCCTCTAGGTTCAAAGACTTTTCGGGATGGGATTTTAGAAATGAACTTTTGACTCATCATCCACCCTGTTCTAGAGTCAGGGCTGGGGTCCTGGACTGTAAGTACATTGCTGTTTTGGGAGTTTTAGGATTTGGGGTACTTGAGAAAGCCCTTCAGCAACTCAGCAAATATGGCATACCACAGGAGTGATGGCTTTCAAATTTTCAAGAAAATTCCAGATGTAAGATGAGAGAATTGAGGGAGACAGGCAATTTTTAAGACAACATTTTCCTTAAAAAATTCTTCAATCAGGAAAGGTTTTTAAGGGTTATGCTTCATGCTGGGTCGTCTAAAGAATATAGCGTTGAGTAGAGATATGAACAGTTAATAATAGTGCAGAAGAGAAATGGGGGTATAAAAGAACCATGGGTCCAAGAAAGAGAAACTGAAGATTAAGATACAAGAGAATGTCATGAGAGTCGAGGGGGGATGTCAGCTCGCCAGAAGAGCAGCACTAATTTCCTATTAAATGGAGATATAGGGGAAATGACATTGCAGGCAGAGGGAAGAGAAGACAAGGGCATAAAAGGGAAAGGCCCAGAAACAGTCAGAGGACAGTGACTATTACAAGCAGACCGGACCATTGGAAGAGGGCTGTGAAGCATCTGGTCAAAGGTTGGACTCAGGAGTCATGTGGAAGATCCATGAAAGTGTTGTATGTAGAGCTGTGGGGATTAATCTCATGCCCCGCTGTGGTAAAGATGGGGGGCAGAGAAAGACAAGCTAAGGGGACACCAACAGGGTTATTATTAGAAAAGCAGACAGTCACGTGACAGCAGCAATGTGGTGACTGAGGAAGAACGAAAAGGACATTTAAGGCAAGCTTACTGGACGTGGAGGAGAAAGAATGGGAAGAATTGAGTCCAAAGTGTTATGGGGGACAACTGGCAGAAATGGGGACAACCTGATTACAGGGTGGCTTGGTAGCGGAAGTTAATCGGTGCATCTCACTTTATGGGTTGTTGCTTTTCTATCTTGACTGGAAAACATACAGGGAGACACGGACCAAGCCACGTACTCCCCCCTGCGCCCCCCTCTGCCTAAGCCTTCCTAAATGAAACCAAAAGAGATAAAATGAAACCGTGTATACTTACGTTGGAAAACTAGAAATTTTATTTGCGTTTTACTGTGCTTTGATCACATAGCTTCAGAATCTATAGGAACGGTGGCATCTTATGAAAATGCACCCATACTGCTCGGAGCAAGCATTCATGTGAAGCCTGCGTATTTAGAGTTGTGGCCCAGATAAGAAATTGTGTTAACTTATTCTTGTTTTTCTTGCTTTTTAATTCATTGTCCCAAAACGCATTTTGAATTTCCTTTGGAGAATGTAAACCACGAGATGACTGCCCTCGTCGTCTGCAAGATTTGGGGTTTTCAACAACCATGACAGAGCAACTCAGGAAAGTTCTGGAAGGGCCAAAGTGCAACAAAGGTTTCTGGGAGTTAGGCCAGCACTCCCGGCTACCTGAGTGTGGCACCAGAGACAGTGCTCTGGCTCAGAGGTGGCCTACACACTAGCACACGTGGCTGCCAACCATGGTGGCTTCCAGGCCTCATTTCTAAAGCTGTAGCCTGAGAGCAACCGGCCACGGGTTCCCCGTCGGCCAACTCTGCTGGAGGCTATGCACTCTATGCACTGTGGCTTCCAGAGCTCTTCAGGGCACTGCCCAACCATGCTCTTCACCTGCTTTACTCCAATCTTGTTTGAGCAAACTACATAGTTGGCTATGAATAGGAAAATTATAAGCTTGTGCATAATCTTAATTATAATACCGTAGAAAATCTAATATATAACTAAAGATTTAAGGAGTCTTCTGGGCTTTAAAGGAATATGTCGAATTTGACATGTTTTCTAAATGAAATTTTTATAATTAATTATCTGGTGTTGCTTTGTATTTCCAAATGAATGCATATTGTGACCTATATAGCATACGATAAAGACTTTAATTAATGCAGAATATAGTAGGGGAAGCTAGTGGAGTATCTCTAAACCACCTGTGTTATTTCTTTTTAACAAGAATTTTGTTGGAAATAAAAAATATATATTTTCTAGAATAGATACACTTAAAAGTGTTCTTAAACAACTTATAAATAGGTTATAAAACAGATCTAGTTTATCTCTTACCCTGTAATAGTCAAGATTGTCTTCGGGAGTTGGGAGACCCATGTAACGTTCTGTATACACCGAGTCTGTAATGAAAAAAAAAGTAAAAATAGTTAATTCATACAATAAACTTTTCTTTTTCTTATTGAGTTAGTTTATGTGCTTTCATATGTTGATACTTGTGTGTGGGTCTGTAGCATCTCCCTCAGGAGCATCTCCTCAAGATTGGTTTTTTGTTGTTTGTTTTGGCTTGTTTAATGCAGCTGGACACCAGCTCAGACTCATGCCTTTCCATGCTCAGCTGGAACCAATGAGGGTAGAGGGAGATTAAACTAGATGATTGAAACCCAGTCAATAATCCATCTATTGAGGGTGTCTGGGTGGCTCAGTTGGTTAAGCATCTGCCTTTGGCTCAGGTCAGGATCCTGGGGTCTGGGATCAAGCCCCACTTTGGGCTCAGTAGGGAGTCAGCTTCTTCCTCCCCCTCAGTCCCTCCCTCTTCCCCTTGCTCTGCTCTCTCACTCACGTGCACTGTCTCAAATAAATAAATAAATCTTAAAAAAAAAAATCCATCTGCAGAAAAATCACATGTTAAGAGCTGAAAAGTGAGGACTTTTACCATTATCATCTGATCCTTTCTAAGAATCTTAATTAGGAAGTCACTTAATGCCCCAACTCTCTTGAATTTTTGGTCCTGACACAAGCATATGCCTTAATTCTCTTTAGGAGACCCCTTAATGTTCAATTACTAGTTGCTTATTTAAATCATATTTTTTGGGCAGTTTAAAATTCATTATAATGAAAACAAAGAGTTAAGTTATCACTTATTCACTGAAGATCCCCATATTCGCTCAGTTATTCCATCACAATGCAAGTCAAACATTTGTTTTGCCTGTTTTGTGACAAGCCCTCAATTTTTGGATTATAACAGTTGTGTATTGTGAAATAAATCACATTAATATCTGCTGAAATGAAGTAAGCTCTTTTATCTATAAGTATGGCTAAAAACAAGATACATAATTGGTTTGGCTATTTTGGATAATGAAACATATTTTTGCCCTATTTTTAAAAATTTTATAGATATATCCTAAAATATACATGAGAAAATTTTACAATTTTCTGTGGCTAAATTCCAAAATAACTTTAAAAATCTGGAAGTAATTGCTTTGAAAGGTGCCCCCTCCAGTGACCAGATTATAGTAAACAGATTAAATATAAAATAATACGCTGTCATTGTGCTGTTTAGATTAATGCTTTGAATTTCACTGCAAATCGTACAGGTAGTTCAGCACTGATCTCATTAATTCTTTAAATGAATATATCATCTAAACAACAACCTTAAGCAACACTCTAACCCTTTCTGAAAGACTGGCATCATTAAAAACTACACTGATAATGAGTGTTAGTTATTTCACATGTATCCTTTATGCCTGTTCTATGGAAATCAAAATACATCTTTCAAAATGAGTAACTGCAACATTTTATCCTTTTGATTAAAAGGAATACAGAATATATGTAATTTTACACATCTAGAGGACACTAAAACAGAAAATACAATATTTTAAGGGACATTTAAAAATACAAGATCTTCACAAAATGTTCATATCTTTCAACATTTAAATATGAATAATATAGGTTGGACATGTGAAAGGAGGTTTGAAAATAGCCTTTAAGGGCAGAATAAATTTTTCCTGAAACAACAGCAGACTTCGGTTCTTGTCCTAGAACATTATACCTCTTTTTTATTATGTTAATCAGGTTTACATTTGTGAGAAGAGCTGAAATATATTTTTTTCTTTTTTAGAGAGAGAGAGAGCGCAATTGTGTGTGCATGAGTGACAAGGGGAGGAGCGGGCAGAGGAAGAAGGAAAGAGAGACTCTTAAGCAGTCTCCATGATCAGTGCAGGGCTAGATCTCACAACCCTAAACTGAAATCAACTGCCTAATGGCTGAGCCACCCAGGCACCCCTGAAATTTTAATAAGACTATTTAAAAAATACATAATATAGGTGTTGTAAACTTTTACAAATGCACCTTTGAAATACCAGTTATGTATTCCTTCTATCTGATCTGAGTAAAATTTCTAGAGTAAGATCTCTAGAAAGTGCTTATGTCTAGGAAGTTGACTTGGTCTAAATATATTTAATGAAGTTCTCTTATCATTACACTTCTAAACTCACAAAGATGGCTTCTATTATTTCATTGACCACCAGAGGTCTCCAAAAACAAGCTATCCAACAGAATAATTAGTAGGAAGCAGGAAAGTATTATGAAAACAAATCCATCATGTGTGGACTAAATCAGAAGTATGATTTCCAATTTTTTTAACAGAAAGATAGCAATACTTATTTATTTATTTATTTATTTATTTATTTATTACATTGGCTGCTCTTGGCCTTTAAAAAATGTTTTCTTACAAGATTGGTACTACCATACAATGGGGGGAAAATATGTAATGAGCATATTTGTTTCGATGAGTCTATCACATAAAGTACTTGAGATGGGGTCTGAAAAGGCACAGGAAAATAATTCATCTTCTCACCACCTCTGACTCTTTCCTCCTAGTGTTCCAATGTTTACTCTCTCCCCCTGGGGAATTGAAGTCTTACATATGTATGATGCCTTATAGAATTATTTCTCAATGATGAAGAAGAGATCCTAGAGTGGTTTTAACTAACTTAGAGACAGTGGGGAAAATAAAACAAACAACCCAGGAATTCCCCCATTCTTACTCCCATCTTTCCATCCAAAGCCCTTCTTTATTTGACCTATACTGGAAGAAAAAAAAAAAATACATGCTTCTTTCATTCAGTTAATATATGAAGCCCAAAAAACCAAACTAAAATAAGATAAGGAAGGGTTTATCTGCAGAAATGCAGCATTACGGATGTTTTGAAATTTAGAAAACAGAATTTGTTGATAACTAAGTATATAGATAACAATACCACCTAGAGTTTCACAATAGCAGAATAAGAGAGATCATTTGATTATAGGTATCTAATCTATAAAGCGTATCTACAACGAATAGGCTTATTTCCGATAGAAACACTGAAACTCAAAAAGTAATGCTTTTGTCATTGAAACTTTAAGGTCAACACTCTGTATCTTTTTGTACCTGAAAGTAATGACATACCATAGTACTCCCACCGTGAGACAGGTGCCACGGCTATTCCACACTTGAACACGCCACTGCCAGCTCCCAGGACCATGGAGGTTACGTACCCTCCATATGACTAAGGAATGGAAATGGTTATTTTTATAGAGGTAAAGGAATTCAGGACATATGGTAAGCGAGTCGCAGTTTCCATATTTCTCACATCTTTATATACTGTGCCTCTTTAGAGATAGAAAGCATGGTAGAGAAGGGCTTAAATTGGCCTTAATTGGACAATATCTAAAGACTACACTTTCAGAGCCCTGGTCCTTTTGCTTGATAGGTCTAAGTGGGAAAAGTGTTAAACTTTGCCGGGCAGTACTTAAAGAAAAAAAGATCAATATACACTAGATCTTTACTGACTTTGACTCATGAGAAAAATCACCCTCCTTCCCTCTCTCCTGCTCTCCTTCCCAACCCCTCTCCCTGTTTCTCTTCCTTCCTTACCTCCCTTACCCTCCTCCTTAATCATAGTAAGTGGAGGTATATGCCTGACTAGCAGGGACTCATCAACTAGAGATCTAAGACATTTCATCGGGGCCTTCCTAGATTAAAAATGCCTGATTATCATCTCCAAATATTTATATGCCAGAGATACATTATCATGCTCTGGATTATAATCACTGACTGTATGAACACAGATTCACGCCAAACAACTACTCACCCAGCCCCAAATTGCAATCCGCTTGTCATCCACAAATCCCATTTTTGAAAATTGTCTAAAATACAAGGAAAAAGTCCATGAATTAGCGTTGATTATATATAGAAAACTAGCATAAGTACATAAGTACACAAATGTGAAACCCTGCCATTTGCTATTTGCTCCTGATGGAATCTAAGATTAATTAAGGCCAACAATCAAATAAACACCTGAGATGGATATCTACTTTTTTTTTTTAACTTAAGAGCCAGATGAATAAGATTTACTTTTGTTGGAGTCCATAAAAATTTTGTCTGTGTGTTTGTGTGTGTGTGTGTGTGTGTGTGTGTGTGTGTGTCTGTGTATGATTCACAGAAAACAAATCCTGGCAGTTTTTTTCACAGCTTTATATAAAAATTTGCAGCCCAGATGCACTTTTCTTTACATAATTGAATTTAAATCTCTCCAGATGTTTTTCAGTTGAAGAGAGGCTGCCCCCACAATGGAGAAGTAGAGGTGCACGGAGAACATCTGGATAGGGCTTAGGAAGGTCTCTGGGCCCCCTACCTGAGAACTTAAACACCATTCTCTAAATAAATCCCTTCTTCTACTGGGTGTTGATTAGTTAGCTGAGCACCATTAAGTAGGAAGCAATCTTTCCTTGATGGATTAAGAAGTCTTTTTGCCATTAAATTGTGCTCAGGATTTGTACCCAGTTAAAGAAATGAGAGAAATGTTTTATGCACCCACGTTTTAAAATCTTTTACATCAAAAGGTAATTTGTTTGGTTTAAGAAGCAATCTAGCAAATGCGGATCTTTAACCTTTGTAGTAGTGACGGGGCAGGGGGGACCCTTGCATTGACCTATATGTGACTTGGGGAATCGTTGTGTTTTCAATTATAGATATATGCCTTAGGCAGCCCCAAGTTAAGCAGTATTAGAAAAAAATAGAAGTACGTCATTTTCAACTCATTATCTTCTCCCTGTAAACTTTTAAAACTTAGAATACATATATGTATAGAAATGTGCACCAAAGCATGAGTGTATAAGTTGATAAACTTTACAGAACGAGCATATCCTTGAACTGAGAGATAGTGCATTATGATGCCCCAGAAGCCTCTGGGTCATTTTCCCTTTGCAAAAGGAAAAAAAAAAAAAAAAAGAAGTGTTTTCCTTTTATATGATTCCAATCTGTGCTTGGTTTTGGACATTATATAAAATGGGTCATGCAGGAGATACAATTTCATGCCTGGCTTCTCTCATTCAACAGCCTGTGAGAGTCATCTATGCTGCTGTATACACCTCTCTTCAGTTGCTGAATTAGTCTTCTACTGTATAAATACACTACATCTCATTAACTTTTTAAACTGGAGATGTATATTGTGGATACCCAATTCTGTAATTTTGGATTTGAGAAGCCCTGACATTCTACCCTCTCTCACAGAGGATCAGTCTGCATAAATACAACTTTAGTTTTAAAATATGACAGCCCTACTCCTGAACCATTTATCCTCTCTCTCTAATCTAAACTTCTCTTTCTCTCTATTAGATTTGGAAGGAAAATAGCTCATTGTTAACTATGATGTAAGAGACTTAGGGACACTTCAAATGTCCTCTTCTCTTCTCTTTGGTTGTTTCTGGTTTTTAAAGGCATTTTCCTCCACCCGTCTCACCATTCATAATTTTTCTGCGTTTCCTAGTTTATAATTTCATAACATTATTTTAAATCAACCACTTGTAATGCTTCCCCAGACATCCAGGCACTTGGTTAAAAAAACTCAAAGACTGCATTTCCCATTTACCAGCTGAGCACGGTTGAACTGGAGAAAGCATCTGAGTTGAGTTGGAGACCTTGATTTAGATTATGACTTCCCCTGGCAAATTACCTAACCTAAGAGCCTGTATTTTCTACCTGAAGCATGGGATACAGATCCCCACCTTCTAGGGGTGCTGTGCAGTTCCTATGACAATGCGGGTAAAACATTGCCCATGTATACGTGTGCTACGTGGGAACCATTATTCATCTCTCCCAAGACAGACCATAACATTTATCTGTGGACTCATGACTAGAAAGCACCAGAATGAGATGTGATTCATACTTAATGAAGCTCTTATAATTGTGAGCAAAGATGGTTGTGCCCCACAATTCTCCCAAAGTGGCAGAGTAACCTTCATCCCGACTGTAGGAGCCACTCCTAGGACAGATAGCTGTCCCATGTAATGTAGCTTCCTATGCTGTGCAAGTACACTGGACTCCTTCACTTGACCTTGACTACAGGGATGGTCCACTTGTTTAGTTAGATGTTTACCCCAGGGGAGCATTTATCCCTCAGTCTGCCCGTGTGTTTGATGAATTTCAAGTCTCTGTTCCCGGAAGGTGGTAACACATATACCAACTCCTTTCTAGAGTCACAGAGAGGAATTTAAGAAATAAGTCTTTTTTAACCTTTATGTAAGTCTCTAATGACATACATTTTTATCTAAGTGTTGTATCTTCACTAAAAATGTACCCCAAACATAAAAGACTTCCCCTAGGACACTTGACATTCTTTCCACTTTACAACTTTACAACTTAAAAATATAAATCAAGAGGGAAAAATCAGATGACCTTCGGATTCATCTCTAGTCACTCACCTGGCTGCTTCAATTTGATCTTCAACTTCAAATGTTCCCAGTCTTCTGTTGACTGCGTGCATGATCTTATCTCCTTGGTAACCACTTCCTCTGCCATCAAAGCTAGCTACGATAATATTTTCTGTGCTTGCAAGGTAAGTAGCCCAGTTGAGTCTGAAGATAGCGTCTGCTTTTTGACTACATGGGCCTGCATATCTGTGAAAAATTCCAAATTGTTAGCCTTTGTGGTTTTTCTGAATCAAATGAGGAGTGCCGTGTTTCTACTCCCCGTGGACAAGAAATATGGGTCTTTCCCGACCATGAGGCTGAAATTGTGCCAGCCACCAGGGTGTCCACAATGGTTCCTCTAAAACTTGGCAACATGACTATAATGGCTGTGTGTTTCCTTCAAAGATGCCCATAAGTTTTACCTTTGAAGATCAGTATCAAACACAGACTTCATAGACCAACATTTTCTGAGTCGTGCATTTCTTAGAAATCAAAGAAATAAATACTTAATAGTCGGGATAGGGATGTTGTGTTATAAAAAATTAATGAGGATGACAATAAATGCAGCTTTGACTATATCCTTTCCCCCTGGCTTGCAAGCACTCCTACACTACATGTGTATTTCCTAGGCTGGAACTTCCTGAAGGAGGGCTTGACTGCTGCATGATACGCATTGCAGTCTCCCTCAAGTCTCAGCATAAGGTTGCACACCAAGGTTCCACAAGTCACTGTGGAGTGAGCCAAGGTATGAATGACCACCATTCCTCAAAACTTCAAAGCAAAAAGAAGTAGGTGATATTGAAAGCCATAGATGTTGTTATTCCACATTCTATTTATTAACAAGCTTAACTCCCTGCTATCTGCAGTCTGTACAGGCTAGACCCCACTCCCACACAGCTGGGTGCACAATCTCCAACAAGCCCTGTCATTGCCATGTGTTAATCAAAACAATTTCCGGATAGCTCCTTGCATCCCACTTAAACATGTCATCTTTGCACGATCTATAGGACTCCTGGACCCAGACCTGCTCCAGTACCTCTTCCTCCCACCCCATCTCTCCTACTGGTCTGCTCACTGTCCCCTCCACTTGCATGTCTTTGTTCTTCCTAGGGATGGAAGTCAAAAGAACTTTGGTTTAAAAAAAAAACTGTATTACTTTCACTGTAAACTAAATATTGTAACATTCTAAATTTAAAAAGTGAGTAAACATTTTTTAACAATGTGTGAAATACCTTGGTCCTTTCGATGATTTTAGATCTGTAGGGTAATAACTTCCCTTAATATTAGTTATGTGTCTGAAAAAGTGCTCCACATCATCCGGCATCAGGGAAATACAAATCAAAACCACAATGAGATACCACCTCACACCAGTCAGAATGGCTAAAATCAACAAGTCAGGAAATGACAGATGCTGGCGAGGATGTGGAGAAAGGGGCACCCTCTTACACTGTTGGTGGAAATGAAAGCTGGTGCAACTACTCTGGAAAACAGCATGGAGGTTCCTCAAAAAGTTGAAAGTAGAGCTACCCCATGACCCAGCAATTGCACTACTGGGTATTTACCCTAAAGATACAAACGTAGTGATCCAAAGGGGCTTGTGTACCCGAATGTTTATAGCAGCAATGTCCACAATAGCCAAACTATGGAAAGAACCTAGATGTCCATCAACAGATGAATGGGTAAAGAAGATGTGGTATATATACACAATGGAATACTATGCAGCCATCAAAAGAAAATGAAGTCTTGCCATTTGCGATGACGTGGATGGAACAAGAGGGTATTATGCTTAGCGAAATAAGTCAATCAGAGAAAGACAACTATCATATGATCTCCCTGATATGAGGAAGTGGAGATGAAAGGGGGAGGTTGGGGGGGTAGGAAAACAATAAATGAAACAAGATGGGATCGGGAGGGAGACAAACCAAAAGAGACTCTTAATGTCACAAAACAAACTGAGGGGGGCTGGAGGGAGGGGGTTAGGGAGAGGGTGGTGGGGTTATGGACATTAGGGAGGGTATGTGCTATGGTGAGTGCTGTGAAGTGTGTAAACCTGGCGATTCACAGATCTGTACCCCTGGGGCTAATAATACATCATATGTTTATAAAAAATAAAAAATAAAATTATGCAAAAAAATATTAGTTATGTGTTGAGTTACTCTACCCCCTAAGATTAAACAACATTATTTTTAAAAACAGAAAACAAAGATTTGGACATCTAAGGATGGGAAGAGGAAAACAACTAAAAAGAAACAGGCAGTAAATTTACCATGTTTTTTAAAAGTTTCCTAAATAAAGAGGAGGTGTGCCCATTCCTCACTGGGGAGTTGAAGAGGATAAAAGTCTCACTCTTTCCTAAAATGTCTGTTTCCCATATTGGGGCTAAAGCCTAAAGCAAATTAATGTCACTGTGGTCAAAGTTAGGCTTACTGAAAATCAAACAGCACATCTGGAAGTTTAAAATACCTTTTTCTCTTTCTCTGAGCTTTTATGTTTTGTTTACATGGAACTGTAAATACAGGGCAACAAGGCTGTGTTGGATGCTAACACCCCCCTTCTGTTATTGGTGGTGGTGGTTACATGGAAAAGTGATGTTCTTGAGTCTCAGTTTCCTTTTCTGTATAATGGGCCCAATAGAACTCCTCACATCTGTTTACAAATCACCTGGCAGGCAGCCCGCTGCGGGCACATTTGCTGGGTTTGTTTTTGTCTTATTTTTATACAAGGAAATGAGACAATCTAGGACAGGAGGAGTGGCGTTGTGGCATTATGTGTGAGGTCAGGGCAATTTTAGAATGATTAAAGTAAAATGTATTCCCAGTCATTATCAAAAACATTTTACGAAGATGCCACGTTTAGAGTTTGCATGAGTTTACATTTGCTGTTCAAAGATGTGTGATTTCAGAACTTTCTCTGAGACTGGAAGAAGTCTGGATTGTAATGAACAATTTCCTATATCACATCATATCTTCGCCAAAGAGGGGAATGAAAGCTACCAGGCAGTGGTATTTCAGGAACTAAAGGCAGAGAAACTTGATGTCCTAATGCATCAAAAGCCACTAATGGTGATTTTGGGGCAAGTTTAGGGGCAAGAAAGTTGTGAAGACTATTAATACCCATCTCTCATGTTAAAATGTCTATAAGGTAAGGATAAAACTGAGACCTGAAAATTCCTTTGGAAATCCCTTGTAGTTCAGAGAAAAAAAATCAAAACTAAAGGACCATATGCCATTATGACAGAAGGGTGTCTTTCTTCATTCGAAAGATGGTAGAAAACAAAGGTTTGGGTTTGTGATTGCAAAATGGAAAGACATAGTAAAATTGCTTCACAATGACCAGGAAGAGACAAAGGATGCATTTGGCTCTAGTTTTCTGTAAGCTGCACTGAGTAGAAGATGTATAATGGTTAACTTCTAATGTGTTCCCTCCTCTTGAATACTTACACATCTATTAGTAGAGGATATTTCTTGGATGTATCAAAATGAGGAGGCAAGATCATCTGATACCAGAATTCTAAGCAAACAGAAAGATTAATTAGTAAATTAAGAATAATTATTAGCACATGATCTAGGTGTCTGTGCAGTAACAAATCATAGCTAGCATTCAACAATTTGTTAAATTATGATAGAAAAAGAAAATGAACTGCTTGGATTCAGTATGTCTTTAAGAAATGAAAATATTCTCTTTCAGGTTAGAATACTAGTTAAGATGAAAGCAACAAAGTTTTTCCTAATATATCTATTAAATATATTGGTGCCTTGTAAAATAAAAGTGCATCTTAGAATTGCTAATGTTTTGTTTTTATGATTCTGTTCTTTGGCATCTGATCTACTTATCTAGTTTGTTTATGGCTTATGTTCTAAGTTTTCCTCCAAAATGTTTTCCTCTTCTTGAATTTCCTTGAAGATGTTTAGGATTTTTAGTTGGCCCTAACTCTATTTTAAAATTCTGATTTAATAACATTTTTGTAATTCTTATTGCCATCCCAGACCGCAAAGCTGAGTTCCCATTTTCAGCTCTGTGTTTCACAGAATGAAATCAGGTTTACATGGAGCAGACTGTTGTGTACGTTCTGTATGATCTGCGGATCTGTTTAATTCTCTGTGCTTGATTTAGCATCAGTTTAATAAAATTTGTCCCTAAATAATGAATTGGTTTCCTTTGCTCCCAAGTTAAGATGATGAGTTAGATTAATAAATCTTAAAGAGAGAGAGATCGAGAGATGTCCTATATTTTAATCAGATTATTTCCAGCTTCAGTAGATTTAACCTATGGGGGAAAAATCCATATCTCTAGAGCTGCTGCTTCTTTATGTTTATTTTTCTTTTCTTTCTTTCTTTTTTTCATTGTCATTAAAATTATTTTAGTTGAGGAAAAAAGAAAGGTTTAACAGTAAAATCTTTATATAGCTAGATTTCTCTTCAATTTGGATTTTATATTTTAAATGTATCCCTTCTGACTAAATGTGCTTATAAGAACAAAAATTTAAGTCTTTATTCTTTTTCAGTAGAATGTCAAACTATGTGTTGATCATGATGTTTTTAATAAATATGCCAAACCCACCATTTGCTCTCTCCTTTGAATTTGTCCTAGTTGATTAAAAGTGTTTTAGTTCCATCTGAAGATACTGTTTCCCTCCCCCTCTTTGGGTGGGGTGCTAGGTTGTCTGTAATCCCACCTCCTTCTGCCCCTCCTCCTCAACTCCCCGCTACCCCACTTCCTGGAGTTTGAAGGTACAACCACCTCCCAGCTGGACTGTCCAGCTCCGGCAGACCCAGCCTCACTCTCCTCTCTGTCAGTTTGTCCATCCAATCCTATGGTTTCCCTGAACCAGACACTTTCGGGGTCCCCCACTGTTTATCAAATCTCAATATGCAGCTCCTTCTGTCCTAGCAGCCCAGGTAGCTCTCCTGAACTCTAAATCCTTAACCATCATGCCAGCAGCACCAGCATCACCTAAGAGCGAATTACAAACCCTGGGCTCACCCTGCCTTGTTGGATCACAGATCCTTAACAAGGTGCCAGGTGATTCATACGCATGTTGAGTTTGAGTAGCCCTGCTCTAAGCTCTTCTTCACAAGTACCCTCTACTCCCCAGTGCTTTTCCTGCCATTTAAAATTGGATGGATCTTTACTATTGGATCTTTTTGCATCTTTTCTATTATTATCCTACATTTCAAAAAAAAAAAAAAACAACTTAAATCAATCCTAATGCATCCCCCCACCTCCCATGAGTAATTAGCTCTTAATGGGAAACACAGCAAACAAATACAAATGAACAAACTACAAAATTTCCTACTCAGAGATCACCTCTCTTCACCCCCCGTTCTCAGTGGTTCCTGCACACCATTCCTGCTCAGGCATCCAGCACAGGGACCAGGCTAACTGTGGCAGGGAGAAGGTCTGGAAAAATTCAAGATTTCTCTCCCGACATTGAAGTTTTAACATTTTACAGCCAACCTTAATTTTTTTATACAATCACCTCAGATTTTTTTTTAAATCTCTTTGGGTTAAAGGTAAAATATATCAGGATAACACTAAGTTAAACACTCAATTAATACTTCATAGTAGAACAGAGTTACTAACAGAATGAAACCAAAGTAGCAATAGTGTGGGTTTTTTTTTTCCCCAAATGCTTTCCTTTTAACAGAATAACCTTTACATAGAGTGGTATTCTATTTTAAAACAAAAAGAATGAAAAACTAGCAGTTCTCATAACAAAATTTTTCATAGGAAAAATAGCCTCAAATTAGAAGTATATATAACATAAAATGTGTATTTTCAGATCAAGTTATCACGTTTAGTTATATTTTTATTGGTGTTTCCACGAACAGTTCTGTTCCTAAAGAAATTGAACTTACTTGTTTCATTCAAAATAATGAAATCCAGTTTTTTTGAGGGCATCTGGACATCCTGCAGCATTTTATCCAAAGCTGAATTGTCTTCCAGGACTCTCAATTCTAAACAAATATTCCAGATGGCAGTAATTCGTTAACAATGTGAAGAATTCGGATTGTGCAAAGGGCTAACGAACAAGTGGCAATTCACTGATGGGACTATACATACTTTAGATTATAAACCTTGAGTTCAAATCATTGTTTAAACACTAAAGCCAAAAAAACCCCAAACAAACAAACAAAAAAAACCCCCACACACCTCACTATGCTAAGTACATGTTGATCTTATTCACACACACTTTTTAAGAAGCAAAGGAAAGGTGAAATGCTAGAAAATACCTTTATCGTCACTGGTCCTATGCAGAGTATACAGGGGCAGACCAGGGCCTGTTAACAGGAAAAATGTTTTAGGTGAGGCTTTTTAAGAAGATAACATATTTTTTTCAAAAATGGCCATTTGATCCCATTTAACTTTGATATGATTTTAATACCAGTTAACTGTGATAGAATAAATATCATAGTAGATGAGGGTCTTACTAAGTTAGCTGTTTTTCCTCTTCTTTGAAATAGGGGAAGTTCTTTTTTTAAAGATTTTATTTATTTATCTGAGAGAGCGCATGAGAAGAGGGAGGGTCAAAGGGAGAAGCTGACATAGGGAGCCTGATGCGGGACTCGATCCTGCAACCCCAAGATCATGACTTGAGCCGAAGGCAATCATTTAACCAACTGAGCCACCCGGGGGCCCAAAATAGGTGCAATTTGAGATTAAGAAGGATTACCGAAAAGTTACAGGGCTCAGCAGAATGAAGCAGAAAATGAACCTCTGGCCTGGTTGAGTGCCTTGGGCATTTTGCCTCCCATTTCCTCAACCGTGAACTAAGCCAAAGGACCCCTGACACTGCTATTTTTCTTTCCCAGCCCTAAAGCGACAATCTGGCGTTGACCGCGCCAGCTCTCCGGCCCCGCCCCCTTAGGGCGGAGCTCTGGAGCCAGCCTCAGCCAGGGGAGGGGCGGATTTCCCTCCCGCTGCCTCCACCCCACGGAGTCGTGAGCCAGGGGGCACATCTGCACAGTGCCTCACTTGGATAAGCGATTCCTTTCTGGCATGCAAAAGTGTTTTTCTCGCATGAACATATCTTCACTATTTATCCCAACTGTGGTAGTTGCAGACTAGAAGGTAATGTATAGAAAAGCTATTTGGTGAGCTTTTTAATTTTGATGCATTTAGATAATATTAATGTTTTACTCTTGATCAGAACCACAGTGAAGGCATTATAAAGACCTGGGTTTGAATCCTGACTTACCTGCTGTGTGAGAATATATCTATGTTTTGATCACTTTACATATAAAAGGAGAATAATATCTACTTTATAGAGTTTTCTTAAGAATCAAACAAGACTACAAATATAAAACTTTTAGCACAGTTCCTAGTATGAAGTGTCTGCCCAAGCAATGATGACTAAAAACAGTCACAGGAAAAAAAGAAAGAAAGAAAGAAAGAGAGAGAGAGATGTAATAATAAAGAAAATGTGCTAGTAAATAAAGGTTCTGATAGGTTGTTTGGAGATCTCTTTCCCGTAAGGGATAGTTCTTTTTCAGAATATCCAGATTCTTTCATTTTGAGAAGTAATCTAGCAGAGGGCTTAATGGAGGGCTCAGGAGGGCTCAGGAGGGCTCAGGAGGTGGAGACCTGTGCTTGAATCCTGTTGTGCTTCTTATTAGCTGTGTGACCTGTGGAGGTGCCGTTGTCTGTCCTTGCCAAGTTTCTTCATTAACAATAAAGAAAACAATAATAAAAAAGCAACAGAAGATGGAGCAGTGAGCAGGGTGGGTGACAGATACTACCGACATACATTTTTCTCACCTTAAGGGGCAAGTGCACAAAATAATAATGAAAAAACCTACAGTAAAAAAACTACAATAAAAATTGTGTGTGTGTGTGTGTGTGTGTGTGTGTGTGTGTGTGTGTATAAAATGAAGTACCTCAGCTACACGTAGTCTCCAGTGTATTTGTTGTGCTTTCAGTCAAAAGCAAGCCATGCAACTCTCTTGGTTAGAATGGGAGGAAAGGTGGTTAACGTACCACTTAGATGTGCTTGAAGAGAAGGAGACAGGTGATTTCCATAGCTCCTCAGATTCAAGAGGAGAAAACTAAGCAGGGCAGAAAGAATGTTTCCCAGACTGGACACAGAAAGGGAAAGATGGGCAGAATGAACCAGGAGGGGGATGCTGGGTGGCTCAGTTGGTTGAGCGTCTGCCTTTGGCTCAGGTCATGATCCCAGGGTCCTGGGATCGAGTTCTGTATCGGGCTCCCTGCTTAGTGAGGAGCCTGCTTCTCTCTCTGCTCTAAGCTCTCTCACTTTCTCTAATAAATAAATAAATAAATAAATAAATAATCTTTTAAGAAAAAAGAGCCAGGAGGGTGGTAAGAATGTTGTCTGAAGAGTGGAAGGAACAAAGTCAGCTGGTGAGTAGAAGGCAGGAAAAGCACGCAGGCTGAGGGAATGCAAGGAACCACTTCAGAGAGACAGACAGACATGGAGGTACCTGTGCTGCTGTCCCTCCCCTTGGCAGTTCGCACTTACCCGAACACCTCAGTTGATAGTACTTTGCCTCTTTACTAAATGATACAGAATAGTACTGACACCTTTCTGGATTCAGCTCACAACTCAGGCATGTCACCTTTGTGTAGTTGCTCAGTTGGATTCTGTAAACCAATGGTGGAAATTAAGTGCTTGATGAAAGAATAAACGAAAAGACAGAATTGAATAATGCCATATTCTAGTTTTAAAGGTATCAGAATACTAAGGCAATGCTCAAAACGTTTTCTTTTTTAATGTGCAACAAATACACAAATTAATTCATAATAACCTCAAACTTTCCATTGTTTGGGAATAACACAAAACATCTAATAAAGTCATTCTCTGTTGTTGACACCCGGAGTTTGATTTATAAGGGAATGAAAGTGCTCAATTACAATTTCAGTTACTTAAGGCACGGAAAAAAGCAAAAGCAAAACCAGAAATTGCTCTTCAGCTAGAAAGACTGAAGTCCACAATTTGATTTAGTTCTTACTTATAAAGATTTCTTCCTCCTGGCATTCCTTTATATTCATTACTGATGTAGTATCTGGGAAGAAAACAAATGAAATATATATTAATTATGTTTTTAAAGAAAGTCAAGTACACTCTATTTGACTCAACACCAAACATTCATGCTGGCCTCTGTCATATCATTCTTCCCTGCCCCCTCTGCCCCAGAACCCATATTTCCCGTCATCTCTAAATAAGAGATTTCACTTTTTGTTTTAAAAGATTTTATTTATTTATTTATTTGACAGGCAGGCAGAGAGAGAGGAGGAAGCAGGCTCCCCGCTGAGCAGAGAGCCTGATGTGGGGTTCGATCCCACGACTCTGGGATCATGGCCTGAGCCAAAGGCAGAGGCTTTAACCCACCAAGCCACACAGGTGCCCCAGAGATTCCATTTTTAAAGCAGACTAAAATATCTGAACGCAGGGATTGATCCCTTCATTCAAGTGACGAGTAAAAACTCAAAAAAGGTCTTTTGTGAGAAAAGGCTGGACAACCACGTACTTACATTGTTTTCCGTATTTTCTGTTTCTATAGCCCAAGCTATTGGATGGCAGGAGCCCCATCTTTCTGACAGGAGCAGAGCCCCTTCTGAGGAGGTCTTTCAAAAACTGCTTTGGGCAGTGGCAACAACCGTCCCTAGTTAGACCCGGTAATGAATTCTAGAAATGCCTTAGATTCTAATGGAAAATAACACTCTCTTTCCACCAACTCGTGCATGGTAGTTGACAGCCTCGGCAAAGCTTTCCGTTTTCCAGAGAAAGGCCAAGATGTGGACAGATAAAATGAAATAGCCTCTCCAAGCTTTCCAAAAATCCGGTGCCAGTTAAAATGTAACAAAATGCCCCGATGCTGGTGCGGTGCTCCAAGATGCTTAAGAAAAAGAGGCTGCAGCTCTGCTAATGTAAAGCAGGTAAGAGCAAGAGGTAGAGCTGCTTGGTGGCAGGGTATCAAGTCTGCTAAGCATATGTGAAAATCATTAAGGCTTCCGTATGTTAAAAAGAAAAAAGTACTGAACACATTCCAAATAGACTATTCTTTATTTGTAGGAGATTCTCCCCTATTTCTGGGCAAAGAGAGTGTGATTACAACGAGTATGTTTGCATCCTATCAATTATTAGAATACTCACAGGTAATCACTGGTAAGAGCTTCTATCCCGATGACTTCCCAAGCTCCTTTTGTAATGAACGTGCAATCCTGATGGGATTTTTAAAAAAAGATGGTTATTAAACTCTCTAATAGAAGTGGAGGGGTGAATCTTTTATAGCAACAGTTTAGATGATTTCTGTCTTCTTGGGTTTCTCCTCCCTATCCATCGTCCTCCACACACCACTTCAGAATTTCAATCAGCAGGATTATTGGTACATACTGACTGACTTTACTAAATGATTTCCCTTTCAACTTAGTCTCATTAAAAAGAGATCAACCCAAAAGAAATTATGTAAGAATACTTACTTGCTTATCTATTTGGAACAGGCAAATGTGTTTGTAGCCATCTTGGTTGCTGATGATTTTGTAGAAGCTCTTCCCATCAGAGGTAAAATGAGGTTCTGAAGGCCTGAACTACAGAATAATAGAAAACAAAAAAACAGATAACGGCACGTCAGTCTCATCTCTGCATCAACTTTAGTTTTTGAAAGTCCTCTCAACACCTCTGCCCAAAACCCATGCTTCATTTACTTGCCAAGTGAAACCAGAGTGTCTCAAAAGAAAATTCTCCTTCTAGAAAATGCAGACAAAAAGATCTCTCTCAGAGAATTCTTTACATGGGGAGAAAGCACATAAAGAGGCTTACACAGGACTCTAAACACGTAGCCGTGGTATTGTTATCTCTGGACATCTCTCTACGAAGGATGACTCTATGACTTCTGGCTATAAATGTGCAAAAATTAGCATTTGTCTTTCAGTTTTAAGAAGTAAATTTCCTCAGTGTCACAGATGTGCTTTCTTGAAACAGGCCATTATTATTACTATCATAACTGGGAGTTCGTACATCTTAATTCCCTTCACCTATTTTGCCCATCCCCCTCACCCCTTCCCTCCTGGAATGGGGAGCGATTGCTTTCTGTTTAGTTTGTTTGTTTCAAACAGACTATTATTTTTACTGTTTCAGATAAGAGGTGGTTTTTACTTTGAGAGATTTGTTCCCTCCTTTTTAAATGCATATTTCTTTCTGAAAGCCAAAAAGTCTTTAACCATTTCTGGACTGGATACTATAAGGAATGTCTGTCGTGTATTTCACATGGAAACATTCTTATAGTCACCATTTTTATTGTAAGTCTTTTCATTTTGCTAAATAGGATCAACAATTTACCAAAAAAGTAGTTGTATGGAAATACAGTATAAAATTTCCATTTTTCACAGTTCAATAAAAGATAGTTCTCAGAACGTAATGTAGTTTCAGCAGAAGAATATCTACCCCAGCCTGAAAGGAATATGTCGCTTTACGACTTCGATTTCCTTACTACATTTGCGAGCAGGTAGGAGATGGTCTTTTAAAATTGTTGGTTCACTTTACCCTCGATGTTTCCTCTCTTATCAGCTCCCATTTTGGGAAGGAAGAAAAATGCTTCCCTCTTCTATTTAGTGATTCAAAGTGGATTCATTTATGGAGCAAACTGAGGCGTGCAATACACTTGGTGTTCTCATTACAGAGCTCTGAAACACATTCCCCTCTCTAGACCTGTGTTCACAGCCTTATCTTTTTAATACATTTCCCTGTTTCCCCTGGATGGAGTTGTGCCTAGTAGAAATGTGTGAAAAGTGGCATCTGTCTGGTTAAATACAGAGAGGAAAAAACATATTTTTTTCAAAGAGTCGTGAGGAAGTGTAGCGTGTCTCTTGCCATGGAGGAAACCACTTTTCATGTTGGCAAACCTCTCCCCTCTGCCCAATCAAAGCCTGAAGAAAAGGGACGTGTGAATGCTATCGGAGCTCTGAGCCCAGCTGGAAGGGGTCCTGTTTCTGGACCGCGGGCCTCCCCTCTATGCCCCAAGAGATGTGAAGGAAATCTTTACATTTTCTTTTTCTTTCGGTCCTTTGTTTCTCTCTTAAAGGAGGCTTAATAGAAATGGTCACAAGAATTAGGTGAGATTTGTTCATCGTCTTTCTGTGAGGGGCCACAATGGCTAGAGATCCTTCCATAACGTGTTTCCTCCCATGGTCCGGTGGCCTCACGGTTGGTGATTCTGCCCAAGGCATAGCGCTCGCAGCACGAATGAGAAGCGTGACAAGTCTCTGCGGGTCACCGTGCTTTCTTGGATACCACTCTGCATCTGGGGCCTAGTAAAGCGTGAAGCCACACGAGTATGAGTTCCTCCAAAGGGGGGTGCACAGCAGGGTTGCTGGATGGATACAGTCGCCACCGAGTTGCTGCCGCATATAGCTGCGACTCCTTACTCATCTGTGTAGGCTGTGGGTGGAAGCCATGTTTCCTGCCTCCAGAGCACAAGCCTTTAGAGGTGAGGTCAGTGGGCATCTTCAGCACCTTAGCTGCTTTTCAGCAGTGGTTGCTTTTTAACTTTTCAGGGGCTACCATCTGCCTAGAGTATGTCTTTTGTTTTGTCTGCTCTCAAGTTTTCACCTGTCCTGTTCTTTTTTCCCACTGAGTGTGTTCTGTATTCTCCATGAAAAGACATCTCTGGGGCACCTGGGTGGCTCATTGGGTTAAGCCTCTGCCTTCGGCTCAGGTCATGATCTCAGGGTCCTGGGATCGAGCCCCACATCGGGCTCTCTGCTCAGCGGGGAGCCTGCTTCCCCCTCTCTCTCTGCCTGCCTCTCTGCCTACTTGTGGTCTCTCTCTCTCTGTCAAATAAATAAATAAAATCTTTAAAAAAAAAAAAAAAAGAAAAGACATCTCTGCAGGGAGCATTTAAATATTTTGAGAAATAGATCAGGTAATAGCTCTATTAATAGCAAATCACACAGGGCCCTACTTTGGTATATCTGCATATCAAGTAGCTCTGAGCATCTGATCCAGACCACAAAAAACCCATAACTCAAAACACTTACTCTTCCAACCCAGCCAGTGGTACTCATTTCAGTGTGTTCTTGTGCCTAGAAAGGGAAAAATACAAGGGCAGCATTTCAGAGAGAAGTGAGGTATTAATTCTATTTTTTATCTGCAACTTGTGGTAATAGAAGCAAAATTGTACTTAAAATAATTGAAAACTCTCTCCATTTATATAATTGTATTTGTGCTCAGATTGTTTATAGGATTGCATTAGAACCTTTACCTCTCTTGCCTAGAGCTCTGTCTTCAATATGTGGCCCTGGAAGCTCCCCCAGCATTTTCAGTTCATCACGTACAGCACAGAAGATGATGTCCCTTATCTTGCTTCCATCCCCCACCGGCTTGTTCTGACGCCTTCTTTCTTCTGCTTAGTGCCACTGCTCATCCAAGCCAGAGACTTGGGAGTCATTCTCGATGCCTCCTCTCCTCAGAGCCACCTCCTCAGCCCCTGCCTCCTGGTTCTTTGACTCCCCTCGTCCTTCTCCACTGTTACTGCCTTAGCTTCTGTTCTCATCAGCTTTCCCTTGGTGCATTGTCCTGACTTCCCGGTTGGAGACCCTGCTGCTCTTCTCCTCTTCCCGTCAGCTCAACCCCCACTGACCTCATTTGGCAACAGACGACAGTTCTAGCTCATTATGATCCTGTCCTATTTACCACCTAGAAATACCTCTCCATGTCTTACAAGTAAGTCCGAACTCATCAGAATGGTACCTGAGCCTCAGCCTACCTCTACCCTCCATTCTCACCATGGTGTCTCTCCCCAAACCCTCATTCTCTGAAGCCCCAAACCCAGGTGCTCCAAGCCATTGCCTGGATGCCTTTGTCACAGCCTCTGTGCACAATGTCCCTGTGCCCTTATCTGAGCGGGGTGCTCTAGGCGTCCCTTGTCATCTCCCATCATCTGTCCCCAGTTGAGTGGATCGTCTTCTTTGGTCCTACATTCCCTCTGTACTTTGCTGATTACCTTTTAGGGCACAATATCCTGAGAGTAGGATGATAGAATCGGCAGAAAGCAGAGAGCTTAGGTTTTCTAGTTTGGATTCTGGCTGTCACATAACCTAAGTGACCTCCTTAACCTCTCAGAACCCCTGTCTCCAACGGTGTCTGGCTACTCTGAGTGTTCAAGAAATGGTGACTATTATTATGGATCATCCTAATGGTATTCCCTACTGAAACAACCATGTTTAAGAGTCTCATGCTCTACCCACTGAGCTAGCCGGGCGACTGAAAAACAACCATGTTTAAGGGACCAGCATGTTGTCTCATTGGTTTGTTTCTGTTTGTTTTAAATCCAGAGCTGTGCACAGAACTTGGGGCATAGTAGGTATTCATTGTTTGCTGGATAAATAAATGAACTGACAAATCAAGACAAGGGGTGCCCAAGCTTTCTGAGGCGAGAATCTTCACTGTGCCCGACCACGGGGGAAGTGTGCAGAGGGGGAGGCATGTAGGCACAGAACCCATTACCAGAAAAGGGCTTGGAGAGGTGCCCTTTACATGTGTCACTAACCCTTCCCTGGACGTCGCCCCTCCTGAGGCTGCTGGTTCCCAAAGGGGCTTTAATCCTGATTCTCTAGCTTGGCTGAACCTTGTGGTTTCTTGTGGGGAATGCCCTGCCCCCCTCCCCAGCACCTCAAGGTTGAATTAACACTCGCCTTTGTCTTAATGTTGCCACCCTCTCTGCCTGGTTGTTATCTATTTATGTTCTAAAGTTGTTGACTGCTGAAGTATAGTCACAGGGTGGTAAGAGATTTGTGGCCTTTTCAGGCTAGTTTTGTTTCACATATTCTCAGTCATTCTCTGCTCCCCATATTTTCTCTGCTGAAACACTCTTTGATGACCTTGCAGCCGCTGGCCTTCTTGGGCTGTCTGAATTTTGTCATCAAATCCTATCTTTTGGGTTTCCAATCACCACCCGCTCCCCTAGTGATAATATCCATAACTGAAACTGCATGACTAGTGAGCAGAGATGAAATGGAAGTACCACCAAATATCAGATTCTCTCTAAAAGTTAGTCAAGACTCACCCACTGCCTCAGGATCTGACGGACTCAGAAAGAAAAGAAGCTCAAACTTTATTTGCTGATTCCCAACCATTCACTCTCCCCGTTTTTGTGGAGTCCTTGGATCACATGTAGCTTTAGAAGCAGAACATCACCATTAAACCTTACCTCTGGTTTTCTCCAACTGTTGGTGGCATTATTATAGTCACAAATATTCATGACTGAATAGTTCTGAATCCTTCGGAGCCACTGCAAAGAAATCCTTTCTTCATTTACCCATGTCACGTCACACAAGTAGTAATCCCTGGAAGGAAGGAAGGAGAGAGAGAGAATAACTATTTCCAGACCTTGGTACAGATAGACATTTAACTCAATGAAATCGATCTTAATAGGCATATAATTTTAAATGGTTGTTGAAACGATTTAATAGCACAATATTTTGCCTTTTTCTGAAAGCTTGAAGTGTAATTTAGTTTTGAATGGAAATTAAAATATACCTGACAGGAAAAACAGCAGCTAACATCATATAGTGTCTTAGCAAACGTGACTCATACCACCGCTCAGGATTTTTTCAAGTCCTTAACTTGGCCTTTGATGGTGCCAGGAAGTCAAGGGTTACATTTTTCCCATCTCTTTTCTGCTATATTGAGAGAACATTGCAGTGAGGCCGGACACACTGGCTGAGATTCGAATATTTTCTGGTAATCTGACGTGCTTCTCCAGAAAATTCTTACTTTTAGGGTGAAATTATAACTGACCCTTTTCTCAACTTCATTTTTCAAAGGAGAAAAAATTGACTCACATCTCTACGAACTTTGAAAATCAAATAATTATACTGTAAAAATCTTTTCTCAAAAGTCAAAACGTGAACCACGTGAAAAAAATCAAGGAACCTAAACTCAAAATTTATGCTAATGGAGATATCTCTAGTAGTATGTCTTCCTCCAACACATGCCTTTAAACATTTTTGCAACTACCTTTTGATTTATAGTGAGATGCATGGAATTCTCAATTTACTTTTCCGCTAGCCTACCTAAATATTTGCTCCGGATTGTTTATTTTATTTGATTTGCTCTCCTAGCCCCCTGCCCCCATGTGATGATCTTAAATGATCATTCTTAAATCCTTTTTTCCCACTGTTTGATCAAAGCCCTGTTCCCTTTTGTCAGAAAAATTCCTAGAGACTCTTTTTTCCTCTTGTTTCCTGACTGGCCCCATGGCCATAGCCTCCTCAACAACCCTGAATGCTCTAAAATGCTCCTTTGCTCTTCCCTTCACAGGCTGTGACCACCCCCTCCCTCTGTCTCTTGGCTCTCCTTGCTTGACCACAGCTCTCTGAGGCACCGGCCACAGCTTTCTTGTTCACAGGGTGTCCCCAGGCTCCAATGGAATGAATACCTGGCACCAAATAGACACCGAAATTCTGTGGAATGCAGGCCTGACAAAGGGGAAAGTCCTGTTGTGTTCTTTGTGGCCTAAACAGCTCTGTCCTTTCTCAGAATTCACAGATCCTGTCCTGTCTGCACTCCCTTCACAGACATGAAGCCAAACAGCCAATATTTATTGAGCACTTAGGATGGATCACCACTTCACTATCGCCCTTCTATAGGTGGGGACATCTCCTGTGTTAATGTCCCCTCCTGGGTCCTCCAGGGTCCCCTCCTGCATGTCCCCATTGCAGGTGGCAAGTACTGAAAGAAGATCAAACCCCTTCACCCAGGAGCAAAGCATCACCTCCCACAAATAGGGACTCCTCGCCATTTCAGCCCTTTCTCTTACTTAGTAAGAACCTACACACCAGGGCGTCTGGGCGGCTCAGTCGGTTAAGCGTCTTTCTTCGGCTCAGGTCATGATCCTGGGGTCCTAGAATGGAGCCCTGTGTTAGCCTCCCTACTCAGCGGGGAGCCTGCTTCTCCCTCTCCCTCTGCTCCTCTCTCTCCCCCTAGCCACCAGCATGTGCTCTCTCTCTCTCTCAAGTAAATAAATAGAATATTAAAAAAGAAGAAGGAGGAGGAGGAGGAGGAAAGGAGGAACCTATACACCATCCAGTCTGCGTGTCTGGTATTCCATGAACACCTTCTGAGATTTCTCAGCTGCCCTCACTTTGTTCAACCTGCCCCCTGTTTGTTCAACCTGCCCTCAGTCTGAAACCACTGCTATGCTCTAACTTCCTTAGGTCTTCCTCAAATATCCACTAAGCCTTCTTGGAAAGTCCCTCCTTCTGCACCAACATCAGCATTCTTAAGGTGCTCATCACTAATGACCACCAGGCTGCAGGGTCTGAGAGTGCGAGCCCCTCTTTGCACACATAGGACCAACGGTGCCTCTCAGAGTCCAATGCTTCTGCCCTGTGCCCAAGCCACAGGCATTAGTGAATCTTGCTGGGGATAGGGAATAAATCATTGCAAAAGGGGATGGAACTATGACATGCAAGGGAGAAAACAAAACTTTTTGAGATTAACTTTCTAGACTAGGGGTCTGAAGACTTTTTCAGTCAAGAGCCAGATAGTAAATATTTTAAGTTTTGCCAGTCACATGTGCTCTGTGACAATTACTTATCTTGTGCCTTTGCAGCACAAAAGCAGCCAGAGACAAAATCAATGAACTTCTGTAGATGAGTTCAGCAAAACCCTGAGATCTGAAGTTCATATAATTTTCACATGTCATGAAATCTTATTCTTCTGGTGATTTTCCTTCCCAACCATTCAAAATTGTAACAATCTTTCTTGGGGGCGCCTGGGTGGCTCAGTGGGTTAAGCCTCTGCCTTCAGCTCAGGTCATGATCTCAGGGTCCTGGGATTGAGCCCCACATCGGGCTCTCTGCTCAGCAGGGAGCCTGCTTCCCCCTCTGCCTCTGCCTGCCTCTCTGCCTACTTGTGATCTCTTTCTCTCTGTCAAATAAATAAATAAAATCTTTTAAAAAAAGTCTTTCTTAGTTGCAGATCATACAAAAACAGGCCTGGGGCTGGATTTGCCATTGGGCCCTTGTGTGCTGATGATCCCTGCTCTATGCCCGTGGTTCTTATTCACAGATCAAATTCCTTTGTAAATCGGATGGAAATCAGGTACCTCTCTCTGGGGTGGGGGTGGGGAGTCTCCTTACATACATGCACACATTGCCCAGAGCTCCATGGGCATCGATTAGGATCACAGGCTCCAGAAACAGGAAACTTTTCTAAAGTGGCCTGGTCAGGGGAAAGGGCAGGCAATGGGGGAAGAAAACTCTTTAACACGATTAGTGGGTCACCTTTTCTAAGGGCTTTATCTATAAAAACCATACATGATACTCCAGGCTCAGAAATCAGCAGTAGAAAAGTAACTTTTTTCCCATTCGAAATCACGGAGTAATGGAATTTGGGAAGCCTGCCAGGGAACTCACATGCATCTGGCACTTTCCCTGCCCATTTCTAGATCAAAGGTTCATGAACCGGTGTCTTCCACTCTCTCTGTCACTCTCGGTAGCCCAAGGTGTACTCTGCACTCTCTGTAAGGGCTGCTCGCCAGCCAGCGGACAGGACATTTTGAATCCTCATGTAAACACACCCCTGTTTAATCACAGCTTCTCTTTAGGATTTGGAATTAAAGGGAGACAGAGTGGAGCTGCGGACCCTGCCCTGAGCCAAGATCGTGCTAGTCTAAGATGTCAGTGAGCCATAAAAACTATATAAGGGAACCAATGGCCCAATTGTACTTTTTATTGAAAGGTTTAAGTCCTACTTAGGACCAGAAAAATCCAACAAGCAGGTTTATCAACTATACTTTGCACTATATGCTGATTTTTAAAAAATAATTATTTATTTATTTTAGAGAGAGAGAGAGCATGCATGAGTGAGTGGGGGAGGGGCAGAGAACCTCAAGCTGGCAGACTCCTTGCCTAGCCTGGAGGCCAAGCCCAGCCTAGGCTGGATCTCATGACCCCGAGATCAGGACCTGGGACACCCAGGTGCCCCTCCATGCTGTTTTATTCGTAAAAACTGAGAGGCTCTACTGAATAGACTGGTTACGTAATGGTGGGAAGGGGTAGAAGAGGGAATGTCAGGCAGCCTGACCTTCCTTGAGCCAGAGACTGCCTCTCCCGTTAGGCATAGTGATTCAATAAGCTCTTTTAACTTCTGGGACAATGTTATTTTTAAGGAGAGTGTAGTTGACTTTAATACTAAAGCAATGGAGCGGTTTCTGGACATAATAATAGGAGTTCACGCCCATGAGCAGTTTACTATGTGCCAGGAACTGTTCCAAGTGCTGGACATAAAGCTTGTGGCACCCTACAGGGTAGGAATGCTAGGGTTCCTGTTTTGCAGACAAGGAAGGGGAAGTGTAGAGAGGTTAAGTAACTTGCCCAAGGTCATACACTGGGAAGTGTTGGAAGGCATGATTCAAACCAAGCCTGTTGGCTTCAGATTTTCTGTTCCTAGTAGCTCCCTCTATACAGAACCTCCACCCATACCTCTGGTAAATATGGTGGGCTAGCTTCACCCTCTTGCCTTTTTTCAGGATAAAATTCCTCACTCTATGAGATCTATTTATTCCCACAGAGCGTGTGTAAACTAAATAGCTGAATTTTATAAAGCAAATTATATTTGATTGTGCTGGGACAGACCTGCTTTTGAAGGTCATATTTCAGAGACTCCTTTTGTAAAGTGACTGTTGCCTTGTAAACAGTAGGCGATTAATAAATGTCTGTTGCGTTGCATTAATTCCCCTAATTTGTGTAAATGTTTCTTTTGGTATGTTAAGGGTACTTAACATCGGGTCGGCATTACTGACTGGGAAGAATATTGGAGAGAAATCGCTCCTCAGAGCAACTGCAGACGGTGGAGTGATTAATTCGGTGAATCACCCAAGGAAGCGGGCGTTCTGCCAGTGCTGGCCCCGGGCTCCATGCCACCCTCTGCTCTGATGGGGATGCCAGCCCTCCTGGGGCTGCTGACAGATCGCTGAGGAGAAGGATAGGTGGGGGGGGGGGGCGTCACAGAGGGCAGCACCCACAGCACATGAGGTCCTGAATGGCTTCCTGTCTTGAGGTGTTGCTAGTTTCCAGGCCGTTTCAGTCCGGTTCCTTTATCTCCTGTGTGACAAGTGCAGACCCTGACATCTCTACTTTATAGATTATCAGCTGTTCGGAGGAGGCATTTACATATTACATCACTCAGGAGCAGAAAAAATAGGGTGGGGCAGGTCATGAGCTGGGTGTGATGGGTCCCTGGAGCTGATCGGCAGATGTCGGGTGGGGTCACCTCAGTAGAACATGCCCTTCCCAGGGAAGGCTCGGGCCAGGGAATGTGCAGATGGCTGGGAGGAGGCAGAAAAGAGGGACTGCTAGGCAGGGTCACTTGGAGGGTCATCTTCGGTGCTGGCTGTGTAAACTATTCCACACACATAAAGTCACCCGTATAACATCCCTCATCCCTCCACACAGACGCTTATTCACCGATTCTACAAATATTCTTGAGCACTTGCTGTGTCTCAGGTCCCACACGAGAGACACCAGATATAAAATATAAATATAAATATAAAACGGGGCCCTACCTATAGAACTTTCTTACTTCGATCCAGCATTGTGAAGCTAGGCTCTAAATAAAGCAGGTAGGGAGTTTATGATTTTATAATACACATTGTTTTCTCTCAAGCATTTTGAGCTCACCAGTTCCTCTTATAGGCATCAAGACAAATGAGCACCCTAGTGAATCTAATCCACTTGACCTCTAACTCAGGGAGGGCAGTGGGAAGGCTCCCTGCCTCTGGTAGGACTTTACCTGCTCAAAGCTATGTAGAGCAAGGGCGTGGCCTCAAAAGAAAATGAGTGATGGGCGCAAGGGGGCAGAGGAGGGGAGAAACATGCCCCACCCTTCTGGGGCTACATTCCAGGCGATCCTACACTCCAGGAGCTCCTGGATGGCTAGGAAACACGGCAGAAGGTCCTGGGCCTTTCTGAAGAGGCACAATTTGCCTTGGATTAACCTGGCCCCGCTGGAGGTTTGCGTGAGGCCAGAAAGTGGGGCATCACTGCCTGCTAGAACATTTTCCCTGGAGAGGAGCTCGAGCCTGGTTTTACATAAGCTGCGGCCTCCCTGATGTTAATAGAGACCAGAGCTGGATTTATAATTCCCTATATAACACATTCCTGAGGCATTTCCAGAAACGACTCCTCAGTAAAATACATCTCACACAAAATATCCCCAGTGAGTGAGGCAGTCCTCACCAGGAATGCAGCATAAAGAACCGCAAACAATGACGTAAGGGTTCATTTGTATGGGGCCAAAATGAAGTCTGTGAACTTGCGCACATTTCCTAAACTCAGCTCCTAGATGAGGCTTCTAAGGGGGGAAGAGCCTACAGATGAAGACCTGTGAAATGGCTATGATAATGACACAGTAGGCGGTGAATTGAGTGAGATGTGAGTGGGGCATCAGGCATAGTCCCCACCCACATGAAACACTCGATGCATTGAAACCCCATTATTCAATGAGTCTGGTCTGGCAGGTGTGGGCCTCTGTCCTATTCCCAGATCCCATACTAACTGTTGTGTGACCTTGAGCAAAAGAGTTTTCCTCTCTAAGCCTTAGTTAGTCATCTCTGTCCCACAGCATTGTTCTCAGTGTGCTCTGGAAGCCCACAGGTTCTGTCTAATATACTGACTCCTGGAGGAAGCAGATGGGGACAAGGCCTGTGCCTGCAACCTGAGTGGTAATGGTCTGATTGGTTTCTGGACCTGCACTCCTGTGTTCTGCCTCGCTTGAAAAAAAGGTTTTGGGGCCTTACAATAGTTTGTAGGCCATGAGTGAAGTCTAAAGCCCCTTCCAGACCTAAGGTTCTTCAGAGTAGGGGCTTGTGGTTCATCCTCCCAGCAGACAGATGTTGGTCATAGACCGAGAGTTCCCTCCAGGCCCTGCTGCTCTTTCCCTGGACAGCCCTGTACTCTCCACACGTGGGTTACCTTTCCCTTCAGGGCCATCCCCCTGGGCTGTGCCCTGTGGTTCTTTTCTGCTCAAGCCACATATGCCCCAGGATACTTTCTCTCATCCCTGGGGTCATCAAAACCCATCTCCCCCTCCTCAGAATGTTTCTGCCCTTCTGTTTACGCCTCTGAAGTATTTGCCTTTGGGGTCGTTTATCGGAATATATTCTATCCTCTGCTTGGTCATAAATGCTAAAAAGATAGTAGCTCAGCCCTATAGACATCTGTTATGTAAACAGTAGGTAGGTGCTCAATCAATGTTGATAGATGAGATGACTGGATGGGGCCACACAGCAGATTTTAGAACCTTCAGGTAAATTTGGGCAAACTCAGAAAAAGCGATTTTTAAAAATTTGCTGATAATTGATTTTTTTCCTCCAAATGAATAGGTTGATATGGATATTTCTGATCGAGTCAATGAATTAATGACTACAGAGCAGAGCCTACAGCATGCTTGATGTGGTGAAGTCAACCCTGACAAGATGCTTCCATGTTGCTCTGATGGTAACTCCAGGAAGCTGAGGGCAGTGGTTGAATTCACACAGAGAAGGGCAGCTAGCAGAGTACTTGTAAGCTCTTTCTTCTAAGTCAGACAGACAGGTTTGAATACAGACTCCTACTTGGTCATTTTCTTAACTTCTAGGCCTCATTTCCTCATATGTAAAAGAGGCATATAATTATAGTTGTTGGAAAGAGTTACTTTAAAGACCAATACAGTAAAACCTGTAATAATGCCCTGTGTCTGGCACATAGTGAGTGCTCAGTATCTACTAGTTATTATTTAAAAGCAACAAGAAAACCAATATAATGAACAGAAACGAATAGAGAGCAACTTACAGCCATAAATTACATGCAATGCCAGGTGGTTATCTTTACAGGAAAAGCACAGGGGGCTGAGGGTGTGCGGTGGCAGACTTTCAAACCACCACCGATTATTTAAGCAAGTGACATCCTGAGGCATGTCGGTGTCATAAGGATCCCTGAATTTCTCCAGTTCTCATGAGGACCTGCAGAGCCCTTGTGATCTGACCTCACTCCTAACACTCACCTCTTCACTCGAACTGCTCTGTTCACCTGGCCTCCTTGCAGGTCCTCTCACAGACCAGACACATCCTCTCTGTGGGGCCTTTGCACTTGCTCTTCCTCTGCATGGATACTGAACTCCCAGCTACTCAGGTGGTGAGCTGGCCCTCAGTCTTTTGTCACTGCCCACGGGCCATCTTGCGAGAGAGGGCATCCCTCCCCGACCTCCTGCCACCATCACTATCCCCTTGCCTGCTTTGATGGTCTTCACAACAATTTTCTATCTACCTGGCTGTTGTCTGCCTCCCCCACCTTGAGTGCAGGCTCCATGATTCCTGGGACTCTGGCTGCTCTAGTCACTGTGCGACCCCATCACGGTAACTGTACTCAACATGAAGACATGAAGTGAGGACTCAACAAAGAGTGGCTGATGAAGGGCTTCTGGGTGTAGGGGGACACCATGGGACACTACCCCTGATTCTGCCATTCATTTTTAAAATGTTCTCCCTGAGATCTGTGAAACTGTACAACCCACACTTTCTGATCAAGACACTTACCCTGTTGAAATAGCATTAGGAGGAGTGATTTCTACTGAAGTTGCACTGGTGTTTGGGTCGAGATTGTCGGTTTTTACAACAAAGAGCTTTACGGTTGGATTTACAGCTCCTGCCTAGGAAAAAACAGTAACAGAATTGATATGGACAAAAAATACCACATCTTTGCAAAGGTTTACAACTGTACAAAAATGTGTGCATTAGAGCAATAAAATTATAATCACAAGACACGTTAAAAATCTATATAGATAAATCTAATACAGATAAAATGAACATAAAAGAGAGTCATGAAATGCAACTTTTTCATGTTCAGGCAGAAACATGTCTATTGACAGCTCCTAGCACTCCTGCTTAAACCATGAATGTTCATAACTCAATGTGTTTTGGGCAAACAAGGACAAACTTCTTAAAAATCAATTCTATTATTTTGCAAATATACTCTGGCTCCAGAAGGCAAAATGTTTAATGGCTGACAACTAGGAAGAATACCCTGGGTTCAGCCAAAGACACAATCCACCAGGAAAATGAGTTTACCTGAGCCAAGAGCCAATAAAGCTAATTAGGAAGCCATCATTTGCACTCCAAATTCAAGTTCACCACATTCGAGCTTTACAATCAATCTGATGGCAGAAATCTACAAAACTTTTTTACATATACACGCAGATCTTCAATTGACAAATTAGTTAGAAATAATATATTTTTAGTGAGAGCATTTCTTTTCTTCTTTTTTTTTTTTTTGCCAGTTTCACTCATCAAAATATAACATTCCACTGAAAATACATCTCTATATTTAGTCTCGGATCCTTTTTTTTCTTTTTACTTCCTCTGTCTTCCTAAAATGGCAGCTCTTCATGAAGCAAATTGAGTGAGTTGGTAAAAATAAAAATCCCTTTTCCCAAGTTGCTTACGGCAGAAACATTTACTATTAGATTTTCCTGTAGATGATTCTGTGGCCATTAATATTATGATACTAGTGAAGAATCCTGATTGTCTTCTAAATCCCCCTCTTCCTCGGTTTACACTGCTTAACAAAGCTGTTGGATTTTCATAAATATGCATCCCGTAGGGAGAGAACAGCCTTGCAAACCAAGATATGAGACCATTATTCCAAACGCAGGACGTGTGAAATTCACATTAGTGCCAAATCTATACCAGAACCCCTGAAACTGGTCATGAATCGGTTAATTAGCGATACAACCTGACATGTAACCAAGCTTTTCAACTTCATCCAGGGTACATTCCAACTTCTACAAATAAGAGGAGCTTGTGATTCAAGGACAGTTTCTCTTTTCCTCCACTGAAACATTCTCATTCCCCCTACCTCTTTCAAAAGCATTTTCCCCATCTTTTTCGGCTTGTCATTCCTCAAAGTTTTTGGAGAAATTACAAAACCTTAAATCACACTCTTTCCTGGGATAATAAAAATACTTTAAAATTGCCAGATGCTGTTGACTTCAGCAAGAGTAATCACAGCAAGCTGTTGAAGAGAGACTGACAATATTTTCATTAGCAGGAAAGGATTAAATGAAACCATTCTCTTCCTATCAAATCATGGAACCACTACGTGTACAGGAACACAGACCTTCGGATATGGAATCCGCACAGTCTTTGGGTACTGCAGCGACTCGTCGGAGTAGAAGGAGTATTCAATAAGTGGGACTTCTGTGTCGTTAAATTGGGCATATGCTAAAAAAGTGCCTTTTGGAGACCACCACAGAGCAGAGTAGGCACTGAAGATTTCCTCTGAAAAAAGACATAAATTGTTCTGTTACAAGAAGTAGCTGATAAATTGGCTTTGGCATTCAAAATATTGTTCTCATTAGCTTTAGTAATTACAGTAGAGTTCAACTAATGAACCATTTTGCATTTGCTGGGCTTCCAAATTCAGAGTAATACAAATGAATAAAAATAAAATCTTCAAGGATAGATCTGGATTGTAAAAATAAGTAACCCGTTGGACCATTTTAGAATATTTTAGCACACAATATTTAATATAAGCTCTACATTTTTTTCTTTATCTTATAATCCTCTAAATTTATGCCGCAAAACATACTAAAAGTAAATTTCACACAAGGGGCTGATTCTCCTTTCTAATTTTCAAACAGTCAACATGCCAGCATACTCTCCCCAACTGGGCTCAGTTTGTACTGTGCCCACAGGGTACTGGTGGGTGGTGTGTGGTTCCAGACTATCAAACTAATATGGTGCCCACAGTTTACTACTCTTGGCACAAACAGGGTGTGGGAAGGATGGATTTAGACTGACAAGGCGCTCCATGAGACCCCAATTGAAAAACATCTCCTTCACTTAGCCTCGAAACTAAAAACTCTAGCGGGTTAGCACACTCCCCTGCTGCCTACAGTGATGGTAAGGGAAGACGGTCAAAGAGAGAGGCAAATTAAAGGAGAGGTCTTGCTCTCCAGAATGTTGTTGGACTCGTTCTCATTCTCTGGCAAATGTAGTTCTTTCCTGTGTTTATTATGGAGTCTCTTCATGGGACTTCCATTGTTTGGCTCTTAAAATGCCAAAACCTCTTTCATGGAGGTTTCAGGTAGACGAAATGGAGACTCCTAGTCCTTTATGCAGATTTAATCTACAAAATCTCATGTTCTGCTGTGGGGGAGGAGGAGGGAAGGTAAAAGCAAAAGTAAGGAAACTTGAGTCTTA
>ML109776.1:31406-41593 GCA_003697995.1 Taxidea taxus jeffersonii | reverse complement strand
GTCCTCTATTTTCTGTAGGCTTTGGGTAGACAACAAATCCTTACCCACGTCCCATGGAGACACAGAGGAGTACTCAGCCCATTTCTGCAGAGTGAAGTTCAGAGACCTCCGGGAACATCCACCCAGAAGGAGAGCTATGATGGTTAGTTTTATGTGTCAACTCAGCTAGTTAATAGTATCACGTTATTAACCAAACCCAGCGAAGGTGCTGCATAAAGGTGTTTGTAGACGTGGCTAACATCTGCCATCAGTTAAGTTTAAGGAGATTTCCCTTGACGATGTGGGTGGGGCTTGGTCAGCTGAAGGCCTTAAGAGCAAAAACAGATATTTCCCCAGGTAAGAAGAAATTCCGCTTCAAGACTCCAACATCAACTCCTGCCTAGTCCACAGTTTGGGATTGCTGGCACTCACAACTGCATGAGCCAATTCCTTAAAATTCCCACGCACCCATCCATCCGTCCGTCCATCCATCCATCCATCCTTCCTACTGGCTCTACTTCTCTGACGGATGCAAAAACCCAACCTGTTTTTGTGAGGACAAGGAAGCCCTCCAGGAAATTGACTTTTAAGGAAGACATGAAGTGTGGAGAAGGATAAAAACAGGGAGACAGATGTGAAAGGTTAAGGATGTAGAATTGATACCATTTGGCAGTTGAAATGGGTAGGTGGGGGGAGGCAAGAGGAAGGTAAGAAGAATCCAAAAGAATGCCTTTTTCTCCAGCTTAGGAAGCTGACCGTATGGTGATGCCATTCCCTGAACAGGGGACACGGAAAGGTTGTAGGGCTTGGCAACAGGAGGAAATGCCTTTCCTACCTGCTGCATTTGAGGGGCCCCTGGGACTTTCAAGCACCAGTGGGCAGTTGGAGGGGTCTGGAGACACAAAGAGGGAAGAGGGAAGAGGGAGGAACCTGTGGGTTAGCTACACAGACTTCACAGACAACAGCTCAGTGACAAATTGAAGCCTTGGGAGAAGATGGGTTCCACAGAGAGAGCGTAGAAGGCATGAGGGCCAAAGGCAGGGCCCCAAAACTCAAACGGTTAAGTGGTTTATAAAGAAGACAGTGCAAGGTGGGAGCTGGAAAGAGCAGAGGGAAAACCAAGACTGAGGCACCACAGAATCCAGAAGATGATGATGTTCCCCAAAGAGAAGAGACGGAGCAGAAAGAATATCATGGTGCAGCCTCCGGGAAGTGCCGGGAGGGAATGCAAACACACGAGGGGATGGCTAATGGGTCTGCTGGAATTACTTCAGAAGTGTGCCTGGGGACTGTAAAAATCTCAGGACTTTTACAAAGACAAAATAAAGCTTTGCCCCCCTCTCCAGTAAATAACCGATCCTCCTCTACCCTCTGACAGGGGGAAGTCAGTTGGGGGAGGGAAGGCAGGAGAGTACAACCACTTTCAGGAATCCAGTCTGTACAGGGGAGGAGCAAGATGGCTCCTGCAGGAGGAGGGGAGGGTCGGGGAGGGCTCCTGTGGGAGACCAGCAGATGGAAGCAGACGGGAGCGGCAGGGTGGACGAACATGAACCTGGGCAGGAGAAGGAAGGGAAGTGAACTTGGGGCCTTCCATGTGACGAGAGGAAAGGAGGGAAAGACGTTCCGTGGAGAAGCTGGGAAGCGTCGTGGTGGGAAAACGTTCAGGAAGCAGTGTTTAGACATTTGGACATCTGACGCGCCTTGAGAGAGGAACCTGGTGGTTCGGGGTATAGTCTGTGTTGTTTTTCACTACAAAGGCCTCGGGACCGTGAGGGACAATGACAAACTCTATCAGCACTATTGCCTTATCCTCTCCGCCAGATGCGAGAAAAATTCCAAAGTGGAGGGGGCAGGAGGAAGGGGACCACGTGAAGAAAATAGTTGAAAACAAACTTGAATAAACACACACACACACCCCAGTAAGAACAGCTGTGTGCGCGCGATCTTGAGCCAGCACCAAAACAAGGGGCCCAGGTTCGGAAACCTGGCTGTGGCAACTGGTAAAACACAAGAAACGTCTGGAACACAGGGTATTGCTCAGAACCGACAGAGGGAATGGCCCCGAGCGAAAACCTGACAAACGCAGAGCGATGCCGACCAGCACTGGCAACCCTGAGCGAGCCGGGGACGCCAGCCAGCTTGCAGCCCTGCACCCACCCCCCCACCCCAGACCCGGACCCAGACCCGGGGCTACTGGCCCGTGTGAAAAGCAGTGGCCTCCAGGTCCATCGAGGCATGCTGAAGCCACGGTCCTCGCTGAGCTTAAAGCATCTCCCGAATCTTAAATAAAAGGGTCGTTTCTAAAAGGCCAGCCAAGCAGAGTCTCCGAAGAAATCCTATGAGCTGGGAAAGGATTACCAGCCCAGAGTACTTCCAGAGAGGAAGTTGTCAAGACATTTTGGAACTGGCCACTTAGGAGCACGTTACCCATTCTCCGGGAGACTCGTGTAGCCTTTGCCAGCCTGTCTGCCTGTCTGTCTCCCCCTCTAACTTTATCTACACATTTTCAGTTCGAGGACCCATGTGAACTAGTCTCATGGGTCTCATTTTTCTTTGCATTCTTCTACCTATTTTTAAACTTCTGTCTCCTCTCTGGTTCATTTTCCACAGTGTCTTTGGAGACGCTTTTCCTTGACCTTTCCCTCTGCGTATATGCCAGCGAAGAGTCATTGCCCTAAATCAGTAATCTCCCAAACAGGATCCACAAATCCCTGGGGAAGGACAAAGATTTTTCTGGAGGGGGTATCAGCATGGAGGATTTCTAAAAGTAGATTACATTTCCAGAAACTTTCTCGATGTGAATTCCTTCCTAAAGCTGATGAGCGTGAGATTGTGCTGGTTCTCCTTTCCTACCTCCCCTCCCTTCTCTCCCCTTCTGAATCTTAAAGCACACTAATGGGAGTGTAAAAGCCTTTGGAATTTCAAAAAAAAAAAAAAAAAAAAGGAATAATTTGAGAATGCATTCTCAAGGGAGATCCCTGAGGAGCAAAGCACGGAAAGCTTTCTTTATAATAAACATATCAAATAAAGGTATGTGTGGCTTAATTATTAAACACATAATGAATATGTAAATGAGGGTGTATGTGTCTTATTTTATATTAAATTCACTGCAAGTCCCCTGCTTTTCTGATCTATACTTTAGATTTAAATCCAAAAGTTAGATGGTTATTTGAAGACACATGTCAACACTTTTTTTTTTTTAATTGAAAACCAAAGTGACCACTTCTGATTTGCTTGATTCGTTTTATTACGAGGGCCGGTTCTGCCCCCATATGTTTTACAATGGTGGATGTTTCCCAAATACGAAAATCCATATCTTCCACATTTTTTTTTTAAAAGCAGACTGTATGTCCAGCATGGAGCCCAACGCAGGGCTTGAACTCCCAACCCTGAGGTCAAGATCTGAGCTGAGATCAAGAGTTGGACGCTTAGCGGACTGAGCCACCCAGGTGCCCCCCGTAAGTTGAACGTTTTGATGAAAATATATTTAAAGCGTATACACAATGTGACAAGTCATAGAAGACTGGAACTTTAAAACGATTCGAGTTCACAAAAAATCTTTAACCGTTGGCATGAAAATGTGTGAAAGGGTCCATACAGAGCCCATGACTAATCAATCACTTGAGTTTCTTCTCACTCGGAATTTATACACCGGCTAGCTGGAAAGACTAATGTGTGGACTGGGGAGTTCTTTCCATACTGGATGCAAACGATGACTCTCCTCTGTCTGGTGCCTTCAACTAATGGTTAATGAGCCCCTGCCCAGGCTCTCTTGGAGGTCCAAATTCAACTGACCGAGCTCTGGCAAAACACTTTAAGGCTTCCATCTCATTCCGCCGATTCAAGAAACACACTCCAGACTTGTGCAAGGATCACCCATCCACGAGGGGCTGAGCCACCCTTATAACTAAACATTGATCGTCACTCTCTGTTATTTCTAGTAGGTCACGATTATTGCATAAGGTGTGAAGCTATACTTGCCACAGGCCCCGTAGCCTGATACAATGCATCCAAATGACTTTTGATTAAAAAAAAAAAAAATCAGTCTACCACAGTCAGGCATCCAGAGGGTGGGTAAACCCTGCCAAACATAAGAGGGAACCCACCACTCAGTAAAAAGTCAGGAGAGCCCTAGAAGGGAAGTACCAAGATCCAATGATTTATGGGATTCTGGGTAAGAAATCTTGTTATTACTGTAATGAAAGTAATAAACATTCCATACGAGTTAGGAAATAGGAATTCCAGAGAAGTTCTACCAGCGTCTGATATTTACTAAATCGCGAGTCTTCGTTCCCACCGAACACGTAAATATGCTGGAGTCGAACGTGGCCTTGACCCTTCCAGACAGAGCAGCCTCAGTTGAGAAAAGTGCAGGAAAACGTAGCCAAGTGGCACACAGAGGGAACGGCCCCTTGGTTTGCTAACAGGGATGCGAGCAAACAGAACCCCGCTCTCAGGGAGGAGTCTGACAGATTCCTCCTAGAGCTTTTTCGCAGCCTGCAACAATTCATCTGTCAAAAAAGTGCATGAATGGGAAAAATCCAGCCTCTGAGCCAAGGACTGTGTTGCAAGTGTCTCAGATTTTTGAGAGGGGGCCAAGCACGCCTTTATGGATTGTTTTCACTCTCTTGGTTTTGTAGCACCTCAACCCTAAACACTAGAGAACTGTTTTAGAGGTGTAACTCCTTTTCAGGCGCTGACTCACTTGGGCTCTTTGGAGAAATCCGGGCACATTTCTCAACACAGATGGTGCATTTGCATATGTACAACTGGCAGGAGGACAAATAAACACATCTTCCTTTTGCTAAGAGCACTTAGCTATGCGAAGACTGCATTTCCCGAACTCCTCACTCCAGTTTCCTGCCTGCGGCTGCTGCCCCCTCCCACCAGACTTTTGCTTCTCCCCAATATCTTTATCAGAAGGGCGGGAGGAGTAGAAAGGAAACTGAACTCCGATCCATCAGTCTAGCTGGGAATGGTAGCTCCAGAGGGAAAGGCTCAGGAGAGAAGGACGGGAAAAACATTTCCAGGATTCGAAGATTATTCGTGGATCTTAATTATTCCTGTTCTTCCCATTTGGGAAGTTCAGGGATGATTAACAGCTAGCTGCTGGTAAAGTTCGACGGGGGACAGACTCTCAAATTGGTGGGCCCTCCAGGGAATCCCTCCCCTTGACCCCTGGCGTGGATCACCAGCATGGGGTTTTCGACCTGATTCTCTGAGTGAGCATTACGAACTATAAATCGCTGCTTCCCTCTCTACCTTCTGGGTTGTCTCAGGACGCGTTAGGTAGGGCTGACTGGGGGCTGTCTAGCCCAGGCTGATTGAATCTACAGTTTTGATATCCATATGCAAAATTACTTCTAACTCACAGATCAGCAACCTGCTAACTCAATGACTTGCCTATAGTAACAGGTGCTGGTCAGGGGAATGTCGTGGCATGGAATGTGAGGGCCTTTACTAAGGAAGCATTGCCAAGCATGTGAGCTGGAAGGTTTCCGGAGGGATTTTATTAAAAAATAATAATAATAATAATAAAAGCAGGGGGTGGGGGAAGGGGAGGAAAAACAGACTGAAGAAGGGAGAAGCAGCTGTTCAGAAATAAACTGTAAAACATCTGTAGCACACGACCAGAATTCTCTAAGTATGAGCTTGAACTTTTAAAGGGACCTCAACTTGCACAAATGATACCCCAACGGCACAGCAACCAATGACACACGGAAGGCAACCCATCCTTTGAAGCGCTCCTGGCAGGAAGGAAGAAAGGTGCACCGAGAAGTGCTCTCACACGGTGGGGTCCATGTTCCCGGCAGCCACTTGGCTGTATCAGGCCACACGGAAGGGACAACTCAGAGCAAACTCAGCTCTAGGGCAGTGCCATCGTATCGTGGATGGAGTTTAAAAAACCAGATGTGCAGGGACCTGCTCTCCCGCCGCTGGGAAGCCGGCACTGCTGCCTCACGAATCTTTAGGACTCTTTGGGGGCACGTCAGACAGCAAAAGAGCAAACAAACTTTCTGCACAGTTTCTCTGGCTTCATTTGCATCACTGCAATAGAATTCAGAGATTTTTTTTTTTTTCAAATCAAGGTTCAAGGGTCTAAGTAGCTCAATTTATTTTTCAGTAACTAAGTTACCAGAAACTTGTAGCGTGGCTGTATTTATTTTCTGAAGAAGGCTCCAAGTTGGCAAAAAGGGTCCTTGGAAGGACATACTTCTTCACGTTCTCTTGATCTCAGTGTGTGGAGATTTGCTTAACAGCTGTTTTATGTACAAGTGTTTTTTCAGCCACGTCCTCCCCCTCCATAAACAGACTTTTTTTGGGCAAAAGAAGTCTGCGAGACACAACAAAACTTTAGGCTGCTCTCCGTGCTTCTTCCAGCAGCAAAGTAAGAGTTTAAGATGATCGTCACGTTACATGCGTCCATTTACTCCTTTAATGCTTGAGGGTGGGATGTGTTGGAAACAGAAGATGCCCCTTCTCCTATGTCAGCTAGGGAGGCCTTTCCAGGCTCATCGTCACTCAAAAGGCAATCGTGACGTAAAATCATAAGAAACGCCAATTTTACTAAGTGTTCGGCAATTCTGAATCTCAAACAGGAAGCTGTTTACCAGGGAGGCTAGTGACCAGGAGTCAAAGTTGTGATGCATACAAAGAAATGAAGAGAAACAAGTAAACTAATCATCCTTTGAGATATATATCTATATATAATATGCTTAGGTATATATATATTATATATATATATATATATATCTTTTAATTACAGCAATAATCCCTTGCATTTTTAAAATATCATTTATTTGAAGAGTGCCAAACTCAGTAAATCCAGGCTTCTGTCCCTCGGCAGCATTGCAGGTGGGAGACAAGCGCTGTTTTTGTCAATACTGAAAATGGACCATCACAGAAAGCCATCCGGTATACCATCATGCTCTTAACCACCAGTCTTCCTCTGGCTGCCTAGAACAGGTGTCTAGGGAGGAAATCCATTCTCTCTGGAATTCATCTCAACTTTCTCATCCCCATGACTACTCTTGTTGGTTCGCCAGTAAAGTTTTAGCCATCCCTTGCTAAGTAGGTGGCCAGTGGTTCTAGGGACTTCCCTTTCCAGGACTGAAAAGTTCACCTCAGACTGCGAGAAACGCAAACCCTCCTTCCCTTCCTCACTACTCTCCGGGACCCTGGGAAGGAGGAAGGGGCTGTGGGACTGGCAGTCCAAGGTAGGAAGTAGCCCATCTCTGTGGAGACAACTGGTCCCTCCTTCCCTCAGCGACTTCTATAAGCTCAGGGTTAGCATCCTACTGAGAAGTAAGAGGATTTCTTACACTTCTTCCAAGATCAACTTCCTACACTTCCTTCTCTTTCGTGTTTGATCTTCTGCCATGCTTGTGTCAAATACTATCATCCACAGTTCAAAGGATTTTATAAGAAAAAGTGAATTTTGCCAAATGCGCTAATTAAAAAAAACCCCAGAAACTATACATTTTATTTATTTACAAATATTTACAAATATTAAATATTTGCATTGAGGCATGATGAATGTAAAAAAAAATTATTCTGACACAGGATAGCTTTATTTCATAACACTCGTGATAACAACCTGACCGCTTTATTACTACATGACTTGAACATACAGATGTGTATCGGTCAAGTTATACTTGAAGACGGTCAATTAACTTGTTTTAAAATAAACCGTCACTAAAGATTACTGACTTTCACATTTCTTAAAAAATAAGATGAATTTAGATAATAACAGGGAGGTGCAAAAGGATGAATCACACATTTTTTAAAAATATTTTTATTTATTTATTTGACAGAGAGAGATCACAAGTAGGCAGAGAGAGAGAGAGAGGGAAGCAGGCTCCCTGCTGAGCAGAGATCCCGATGCGGGACTCGATCCCAGGACCCTGAGACAATGACCCAAGCCGAAGGTAGCAGCTTAACCCACTGAGCCACCCAGGCGCCCCTGAATCACACATTTAATGATAAAATGCAAAAGTGTCGATAATCACAAAAGGAAACTGAAGAACAGAGCACTTTAGGTTTCTGTGTGCAGTACAGAATGTGAGGGTTAGCTATAATGGCACCTTCAATTTTTAAATATAAAAAATGATTGACCCAAATTGCCAAAGGGTGTTTATGTCCACTTGCCAGATAATTAAAAAAATATTGATTTTTAAAAAGAGTAGGAAGAACGAAAATCAAAAGGAACCGTTTTTTCCATGTAAAAGAAACAAATGGCAAAGATAAATCAAATGAAAATTGGAGCTTTTCAGACCAGAAAGACGGAGCCTTAAAAAGAGTCCAATAAAAATATACAACAGCATAGAGGATGGGAACATCAACTGTTTTGAGAACTTCACATGTTATCTCATTTAATTTTCACAATCATCTCATGAGAAAGATATTTTCATTTCAGATGCGCAATCATCGGTTCTCTTCCTTGGAGTGTCAACCACTCCCTCTCAACCAGATCCTTCCCAGGGACAATTTAAACATATCAGATCTCTGCCTGGCATAGCCTCACACACACTCCCAACCTCTCTAGTGCACACCTAGTCTCTCTCTTCCCCTTTCACAAGCCAGACTACATGAGACTTGTCTCAACTCTAGATGTGCCTTTCCTAACCTCTTATTCTTACCCTTGCCCATCCCAAAGTGACGTCTGCCTTGATCTCTCCATCAAGTGAATCTCTGTAGTCTGTGACCTGCACGTTGCAAATTTCAACAGACAATGTTAAGTTCTCACACTGATCTCTCAGCAATATTGCAAACTGATAGTCACCCACTCCTCTTTGATACACCCTCTTCTTAATGCTCCTGGTTTCTCTCCTCCCTCCCTGGCTGATCCTACACAGCCACTTTTGTAGGTTCCATCCTGGGTCGTCTTCTCTCTCACTCATCACTCTTCCCCTGGCCAGGGGCATCAATGCCCACTGTCAGTTACCCCGCTCCACTCATGGCACCAAGTCCTATCCCCACTCCGCATCTCTCCTTCGATTTCAGAGCTCTAGAAGCCAATGAGTTCTCAACAGTTTCTCCTGGAGAACTCAAAGAGCCCTCAAAACCCAAACTATAATCTACCCCCCACCAACCCAGGGTTCCAGATTTCCCTGTCGCTATGAGCGACACTCCCTCCGCCCAGGTCTGCAACCTAGAAACCTGTGCGTCACCCTCCATGCCTCCTTCCCGCTCACTCCTTCGTGTCTTATCTATTAGCAGTCCTGTATGTTTACCCCCTAAATCTCTCAGATCCACCCACTCCTCTCCACCTCCCCGATCATTCGAGCCCCCTCTTCTGAACCCAGCTGTTAAAGTTGCTCCAGCCCCTCCATTCTGTCTGTTCTCCGCACAACTGCAGTGATCTTTTCTCAAATGCATGTTTGACCAAGTCGGCCCCCCATGACTAGTCGCTCAAACCCCCCCCCCCCCCGCTCTTGTGATAAAGGTTAAAGTCCCAGATACAGCCTGCAAGGCCTTGCACCTTTCCTTTCTTCCAAAAAGCCACACACCCTGCTGATACAGCCTCTGGCCAAGCACTGTTTACTCCAGGCTAGTGTCCCAGAATGCCCAGGCTTGCTTAACAGCTTTTACTCCTTCGGAAGCACTTAACCTCAGTTTCGCATTATGCTCAGTCCTAAAATTACTTGGTTGATACGTACTTTTAGTTAATTGATCTCCACACACAGCTCGTAGCACTTGATGCACAGTTGTTAAATGGGCAGATGAACAAAGGAGAGACTCCTTTAAATCCCGTGCTACTACTGGGTATTTACCTTAAAGATACAAATGTAGTGATCTGAAGGGACACGTGCACCCGAATGTTTACAGCAGCAATGTCCACAATAGCCAAACTATGGAAAGAACCTAGATGTCCATCAACAGATGAATGGATAAAGAAGAGGTGGTATATATATACAATGGAATACTATGCAGCCATCAAAAGAAATGAAATCTTACCATTTGCGACGACATGGATGGAACTAGAGGGTATTATGCTTAGCGAAATAAGTCAACTGGAGAAAGACAACTATCACATGATCTCCCTGATACGAGGAAGTGGAGATGCAACGGGGGTGGGGGTTAAGGGGGTAGGAAAAGAATAAATGAAACAAGATGGGATCGGGAAGGAGACAAACCAAAAGAGACTCTTAATGTCATAAAACAAACTGAGGGGGGTGGGGGGCAGGGGAGTTGGGAGAGGGTGGTGG
>ML109776.1:0-31396 GCA_003697995.1 Taxidea taxus jeffersonii | reverse complement strand
GGGGAGTTGGGAGAGGGTGGTGGGGTTACATTATATGTTTAAATAAAAATTAAAATTTAAAAAAAAATGAAAAAAAAGAATAAAAGAATACCAATTAGTTGTGAGCCTAATTATTTCAAAACAGTATTTGTTGAAGTAAGAGTTTATAGCTGTTCAAATGTAATAAATTATATAGACCAAACTTTATTAACAATATTACTCAGTCATCTTGGTCTTCTAATAAAATGATTTAACCAGGGGATCCCTCTAGATGATATCAAAATAAATTTGACTTGTCAAACTTTCCCTAAATTCAGCTTCTTACAAATTGTAGCAATGTAAATAGTTAGCAATAAGCTAATTCTGGGTTAGGACTGAAGTTGTTTCCAAAGTAGGTCCCCATCCTACATGTATGAACAGTTATTCTGTAGGTAAACTGGAATTTATCTACAATGGCAGGATTATGTAGAAATGATCTTAGTTGTATTAACTAATGTAATTCCTATTATTTTTTTCATTCAGTTATCCTAAAAATTTGGACTTTTCATAATCTGATCATCAAACCACATTGGATGAAAGAGTATATCATATATCCTTTTTTTGTAAATCCCCCCCATACAAAGCAATAAATAATAAACTCAAAAAAAAAATCCCTTGCTAATCAGCAGGTGACTGAAGTCGGATTCAGGGGCAGGCCTATCAAATGCTAAAGGCCATGCTCTGTAAAGGTCGTCTGCTCTACACCATCCTGCCTCCTGCAGCCAGTGCTCACTGGGGGCTTACTGAGCCTGAATCCACACAAATACATTAAAAACGGGCTAACCCACAGAGTCTTGGTCCCCATCCCTAAGGGGCAGGCCTTGAAGTTGGCAGAGAGAGCAATGCGACAGGCGTGAAGGCAGGTGGCTATGGGCACTTGCTGGCTACGTGACTCTTTCTGTGCCCTGGTTTCCTCATCTGTGAAGTAGTAACGAGAGTAAGGACAGGACTCTGGTGGGGATTAAACAGAAGGCAAACAGTCTTTTGACTGCTGAATGCTAGGCATTCAACGAGAGGGGGCCAGAAGCAGCCGTGGAAGGAGCTTTAATGATAAGGTTAAGGCCAATAAAGACAGTCATATAGTGCATCATACTGTGTGGATTAGAAAGTTGCTAGGAGGTGTGAGTTAACAACCACAGTCTCACATTTAACAAATATCCATTCATCACTCACTAGGGAGAAGCTATTTGGAATAAAAAAGGATTTAGATTAATGCAAGGATGAAGGAAAACTAAGAGCGTGAGGGGTCTTGCTTTTTAAAAGGAATTAAAAATGCCATCCCCGTGGGTGAACCGTCTGGTCCCAGCAACATGCACCAGGAGATGGGAAGTTAAATCGGTCCCAGAAACTCAAGGGTGAGAACATCTCGATTCCCCAGAATAAATCATGACAAATTAGGACCACAGCTAAGTAGAGGCAGCATGGAAAGAAATTACTGGGTGTGTGCACTATCTAGATTCTACCTAACTCACTCACTCACTCAACCACGCGCAGCCTATGAAGCAAGGTAGAATGAGGTGAACCAGAGCAGCAGACTGGTTTCCCGACGGCAGCCTGTGGTTTCAGGGTGGAAAGACCATACGCACCCAAACACACTCACCAGACGCCACAAAAAGACACAGCGAGCACCAAGGAGCTACCAGAAAAGGCTGTTTTTTCATCAATCCCTTCTTGACCTCAGATGGCATCTCCCCGCTACTTAAGCGTCCGTCCCCACTTTGGTGCCCCCATCTCTAAAATGGGGGGAGGACGAAGTGAAATCCTGCAGCTGGGAACCCTGTGGAGAGCAGGAAGCTCTACGGAAGAGTAATAACCTTTTTGTTAGCATTGTTAGTAAGTACACTGTTGGCAAATTGAAAGCTTCTTAGAGATACAGTCCGCCCAGGTGAGGCACGGAGGCAGTAACCTGAACATCCCCTAGAGGGCAGCACGGCGGGAACCTGGCCCTGTGGCCACCACCCAGGAGCTGCATCAGGTTGCTCGGGTGCCCACCACGACCACCTGCAGGGCTGTAACCTGGGTCTTAGGGCAAGCACTTAGGTCCTCCTGCTCAGCTCCACAGGGATCCAGAAATTGCCAAGATAATACATCTACCAGCCTCCGGGTCAGGAATTACTGCTCCCCAAGAAGCAGAATTATGGTGCGCCTAACCGGTACATGAAAATCGAAAATATCTGAATGCCCACACGTTCAGGGCACTGGTCTATGAGCTTAGGAGAAAACTCAACAGTTGGGCAGTACCTGCCCTCAGAACGTTTATCATCTTGTTGGAGAAACAAGACACAAATAGAGAAGACAGTCCACGAGGAGAGATGGCTGCGTACCAAATGAGCACCGGAGCTACCAGAACGAAGAGCGAGTGCCCTCCTGCAGGGAGGGCATGGGATCGTGGCTGAATGGCATCAGGGGGAAGAGTTCCAGCATCCCAGCCTCAAAACCAAGCTCTGCTCCTGACTCCGTGAATCTGGGAAGTTGCTTCAGAGAACTGCTCTCCAGGGAGACAGTGGGGGTTAAATCGAAATCCTCTCAAACTCTTTCCTAGCTCTAAAAACCTAACACGCTAAGTGTCAGCTCCAATTTCTCTACTTCCTTCAGGTTCTCCCTGTTACTCATTTTCAGAAGTGTACCAGTGTACAGCTACAGAAACAATGTCTAGGAAGCAGCTCCCTCCTGCTCATTTTGAGGGAGGCAGAAACTTCTAGTGGTCAAGGGATGGGTTTTGGAGTCAGAGGCCGCTGACTGCTTACTGAACTCTGCTGTTGCTGGCTATGCAACTCCAAGCCAGGCACTGAATGCTAGGCTTCTGGAAAGCCTCAGTCTCCTCAGCTCTAAAATGGGGATGACATCAACTATGTCAAGGGTTGTCATGGAAATCGAATCAGACAGAACTTTTAAATAACAAAGTACAATGTTTGGTGCATTATACTCAAAACACACGGGCTGTTAATAACGTTTCTGTTTTACTGTTACATTTCCCTATAATGTGCATTTGTCCCATGGACCCCCCCCCCACTGCTTTGAGATGAGGGTACCTAAGAGATAAGACACGTCTCCTGTAACACACCTCTCCCGAGTGTGCTCTGAAGGGCAGTTTCACAGGCAGTAAACAGTTACTGGAAAGAATCTCCAAAAGGCACAGCGGCTGACTCCAGCGAGATGCACCTCTGAATGGGAGGGCGTAACCAGACTCTGAACTAACAGGTAATGTTCCTTATGTAAAAGTTATGAGCACTCATTTCGGGAAGGAGGAAAAGCAGAAGGCCATGCTATCGCTAACGTTCAGGAAGCCAAAGAAAACACTCATGTATACAGAGGTGTCTCGGGCCGGGGCCCCAAAGAGGGCGGGTAGGCTGGAAGTCACTGCCATGCAGTCAAGCAAGCCAGCCCCGAGAAAGGTCACTCCGCTAGTGGTTCCAGCTCTAAATATAAAGGTATGTTTGCAGAGTACTAATTTGGCAGTGCTCATGTGTTTACTAGGGTTTTAGGCTTTACTTTCAGCTTTTTCTCTCCTGTTTATTAAAAAAAAAATAACGATTCCAGAAAGATGCAGTCTTCATCAGGTTTTTGTGTTGGTTCTGTTTTAATATTGGCCCAAGGTCCTCCTCCTCTTCCCGGCTTCTCTCTCCTGCCTAACCCTTCCCAAACCTGCAAATGCCAGAAGTCTTCTAAGAAACAAGGCACTTCCTGTTCTGGCCTCAGGGGAGCCTGATGGACTCTGTATCTCCCATGTTCCAGTTCAGGCTCTGGAGCAAGATGGGGCCTTTCATCTGACACAGAGTCACTCTGGGCGAGCTTTAACGTGCTTTAAGGAAACACGCTTATAAAGCAAGTATTCATGTATTACTTGTGTAATTTTAAAAACCACAATGTGTAGAACCGTCTCCAGGCCACTCTCTCGTAACCTGCTGGCTACCTAGTTGAAGGACTCATGCATAGGTGTGTGTGCATCTGTGCAGTGCTCGTGCAGGGTAAGTGTTAACGGTCTGAAGCTGAAGTGTACCCAGGGGCTACCTGCCAGCACCCACAGCACATCGGGCCAAGCCAGCCAGCACCTCTGTCCTCCCTTCACATTGCCACGTGCCCTGACCCAGAAGATGCCTGCCCATTCTGAGGACAACCTTCCCGGGCGTGAGACACCCGTCCTTGATCAGGGCATAGGAAATGCTCCACTTCCCTGCTGGAACCCTTAGGGCAGTCTGTCACTGAGAAAGCTAAGAAGCCATTCCTGGCTCCATAGCATAAAGAGTTTCTGGTTTTGACCCTATTGTGGTAACATGGGTGTCTAAACTTTTAAGAAAAACTGTGAAACTAGGTATGCACGTTGTGACCAGGTGAAAAGTAACCAGAATATAGCCTTGAGGGCCTTCCCATACCAATGAAAACAATAATATAAACTACATTAACTATATTGAACTTACACTCTTTTAGTTTGACAACAACGAATAGTAAAGTTGGGGAATGAAAAATAACAAATTTGGGGGAACTGACTATCTTGAGGAAACAGCCCTACTGAGTAAATGTTTGACCCTGAGGTTCTTCCTCCTGAAAGTGTGGGAATGGACAAGGAGATTCACTGGATGACTAAAAAAGAAGAGGCTCTTCAGGAACCATCATTTTTTTTTTGGACATGAGATAGCAGGTTATACAAGCAAAGTAGAAAACCAAGCTTTATGTTACTTCCTCTGTGAATTTCTCTATTATATCAATGTTTCGGGGGTATAGCTCAGTAGTAGAGCATTTGACTGCAGAGTTTCTATAAAAGTCTCTTTTATACAGATGTAGTGAAAAGAAGGGCCATCTGGACCCCAATGTTCATAGTGGCAATGGCCACGGTCGCCAAAATGTGGAAAGAGCCAAGATGCCCTTCAACGGACAAATGGATAAGGAAGATGTGGTCCATATGTACAATGGAGTATTATGTAGCCATCAGAAAGGATGAATACCCAATTTCTGTGTCAACATAGATTGGACTGGAAGAGATTATTATGCTGAGTGAAATAAGTCAAGCAGAGAGAGTCAATTATCATATGGTTTCGCTTGTTTGTGGAACATAAGGAATAACATGGAGGACATGGGGAGATGGAGAGGAGAAGTAAGTTGGGGAAAATCGGGGGGGACAAACCATGAGAGACTGTGGACTCTGAGAAACAAACTGAGGGTTTTGGGGGGTAGAGCGGTTGGGTGAGCCTGGTGGTGGGTATTAAGGAGGGCACATATTGCATGGAGCACTAGGTGTAATGCATAAACAATGAATTTTGGAACACTGAAAAAAATTAATTTTTTTAAGTCTCTTTTAAATGTTCCATCCTGTTCCAGATAGTTAAGGCTCTTGGGGCAAAGTTGGGGGGAAAGAAAAGAGCAGTGCGAAAAGTTCTGTCAATGTCTTCATATATAACTTAGGCAAGTATCTCAATGACTAAATTTCTTATTTTAGCTCTCACTTTTGTTTAATCAAGTTGGGAACTATTCCTCAAAATTATTTAGTCCTGCCCTTGGTTATATAACAAATTAGGGGCATTGATTGATGCTTTAATATTTTTAAAGCTAAAGAAAAACATAGGAAGTTCCATATTTGAAGAGCTGTTTCACCCTAATGTGAAGAAAAAGAGCAGAAATTACTAATATATATATATATATATATATAATTTCTTAAGAGTTAATGGAGAATGATGCCTTCTTTGCTATTCCAAATGTTTAGTTTTAGAATCGTGGAAGAGATTTATCAATACTGAACTAAGTCACTAGAATTGGTAAGGAATATTAGCAAATTTATCTCCAATAATAATAATAATACTAAAAAGCTAATCTAACCTGAAATACGAAGCAGAGAAAGTCTTCTTGATTGGGAAGCAAAGTGGGAAGGTGACAGAATCAGAGAGCAGTCCTTGCCTCACTCTTCATTATGGGGACATAAGCCCTAGGTTCCTTGATTCTCTGCCAATAAGTGAGTAGTTTCATAGGCTAAATGACTCATCTTCCTGGGGGAGTCAACTGCATTATCAGGATATAATTTAAAACATCATTTTACACTAAAAATAAACAAGACGTGTTATGGACAGAAAACAAAACCTGCACAATTTTTTGAGAGAATGCAAGAAATTTGAAAAATATCACAGGCTCTTGGTGCTGACTGTGGGTGCTCCAGATCTTTCTAGAATATAAACTGGGTCTCCACAGTCATTAAAGCTGCTGCAGCAGCTCCATGATTCTCAAAATTTCCCACCAATTTCATGGTTGGAACAGAGGAGAGATGAGTTTTATGATGCAGATATCTCCAGCTTCTTAGCTAAGTCCACAGTTTTAACATTTCATGCCTTATCTTAAGTGTTCATGTGAATTTCCAGTATGCTCCACAATATATCCATGTTAATTCTGATTTGTTATAAGGTCTTTATCACTGAGGATCTGGGAAAATATGCTGTGTTGATCCCTTATACTGTAGATGGAGTAGGCAGAAAGAGCCCTGGACTGGAAGATGTAGGCTCTGTTCCAGTTCCTGACCCTAAGACCCTAGCCAGCTGTGGGACCTTATGTCAATACCTCTTTGGACTACCTGTGTTCCATGATGGTTTACTTGATGTGTTTCCTTAATTGGACCATGGGTTGCCCAGATATTTGGTCAACCTTATTCCAGGTGTTTCTGAAAGAGAATTCTGGGATGAGATAAACATTTAAATTGGTAGACTGAGCAAAGCAGATTACCCTCCTTAACGTGGGCGGGCCTCATCTAATCAATTGAAGACCTAAATAGAAAAAGGATGACCCTCCCTAGAGTGAGGGAGAATTCTCCTGACTGATGCCTTCAAAATGGAACATCAGGGGCACCTGGGTGGCTCAGTCGGTTAAGTGTCTTCCTTTGATTCAGGTCATGATCCCAGGGTCCTGGGATCAAGCCATGTGCCCAGCTCCCTGCTCAGTGGGGAATCTGCTTCTCCTCTTCCCTCTGTCCCTCCCTTCCCCCCACTTGCTCTCCTGCATGCATGTAGTCTCACAAATAAATTTAAAAAATCATTTTAAAAAATGGAACATCAGTTCTTTCTGCCTAATCAACACTGGCTCTTTCTATAGAAATAGCAGCTTCCAGGCATTGGATTTAAATTGGGACACTGGCTCCATAGATGTTGGACTTGCCAGCCTCCATAATTGCATGAGCCAGCTCCTTATAATAAATCTCTTTCTATACACACACACACACACACACACACACACACACACACCCTATTGGCGCTGCTTTTCAAGACAACCCTGACTAATACAAACTCCAAATCTCCACCATTCCAAAATATTATAATTGGAATTACACATTCAATGTTTCTCACTGCCTCTCTCCCCCACCCAAATTCTAAGAGTAATTGGACACACTTGGCTCCCTCCTTCTTCTAGTTTTTGTAGTCCTAGAGCTAGTGTCCCTGGGGAGGCCAGGGAGGCAGGGGCGGTGGGGGGCTCAATTTTTTAAAAAAAGAAAAATACTACATGTTTTAGAATTTCATAATGCAGTTTAATGTGAAAAGACAAACTCTTGCAGCAAAAGAGTCTTTTAAACTGTTTGAAATCCCTTTTTAAAAAAGAAAATATAGGGGTGCCTGGGTGGTGCAGTCGGTTGAGCATCTGACTCTTGGTTTTGGCTCAGGCCATGTTCTCAGGGTCGTAAGATCAAGCCCCGTATTGGGCTCTGTGCTGGGCACGGAGCCTGCTTGAGATTTTCTCTCTCCCTCTGCCTCTGCCCCTCCCTGCCACATGCTGCCCCTCCCTGCCACTCTCTCTCTCTAAAATAAATAAATAAGTCTTAAAAAATATATATGTCTGTTAACACAACAGCTCTTCGGCACAACACTTTTAAAAACAGCAAATTGGAATGACCGTTCAGGCCCCATACAGGGGCGTCTCTCTTCCCACCTGCCATCCTGGTAATGCAGACACCAGGTGACTCAGTCGTGATTCCCCCAGGTGGTCATAAGGAGGAAGCACATGGCTCAACTCTTACTGAGATCATTGGTATGAACTTGGCATCCTCTAATTATTCCTGGCACCTCTCTTTGGTTCTAAAACACAACAATGCCCAACTTCCTCCTCCTGACTTCAATTCCCTCCAGCCACCCTTTGTTTTCAATTGAATCTAAACTCACCTAAAGGATCCAGGATAATTTATCCTTGACCCCCATTAGGATAGGTCTGCTGGTCAGAGCTGGTATTTATCCTCTATCTCCTTGGGGCTTTGTCCATTCCTTATCCCTTAGCATAGTGTCTAAGCACATAAAAAGCATGTATGTTTCCACTCAAATGTGGATTTAAGCAACAAAATGAACCAAGGAAAAAAGACACACACACACACACACACGACTTCTAACTCTAGAGAACAAACTGGTGGTTACCAGAAAAGAGGTGGGTGGAAAGGATGAAACAGGGGATGGGGATTAAGAATACATTTATCTTGATGAGCACTGAATAATGTATAGAATTATTAAATCACTACTTTGTACCCCTGAAACCAAGAGAACACTGTAAACTGTATTGGAATTTTAAAAATAAGTGAAAATTTTAAATAATGGCCAAGTAGCAAATGGGAGGAAACATTAGCAACAGGTATTTTTTTAATTATTAACATACAATGTATTATTAGCTGCAGGGGTACAGGTCTGTGAATGGCCATGTTTACACACTTCACAGCACTCACCATTGCACATACCCTCCCTAATGGCCATAACCCAACCGCCCTCTTCCTACCCCCTCCTCCAAGGCAGCAACTCTCAGTTTCCTGAGATTAAGAGTCTCTTATGGTTTGTCTCCCTTTATGGTTTCATCTTGTTTCATTTTTCCCTCCCTTCCCTTATGATCCTCTACCTTGTTTCTCAAATTCCTCATTATCAGTGAAATCATATGTTAATTCTTTCTCTGATTGACTTATTTCCCTTAGCATAATGCCCTCTAGTTCTATCCATGTTGAGCAGCAGGTAATTTTTTAAAAGAACCTAATAAACATTTTCAGAATATGTTAATGAATTAATAAGAGTACAAAGCCACACTTGAACTCCTGGAGATTCCCTCCAGCATATGAACTTAACTCTGACTCAGCCTCAGTTCATGGCAAGAAGCAATGACAACCTCCTAGGATCTGCAGAATGCACAGGCATGCCGTGCAGTGTACCGGGAGGGCGATGTGGAAGACTGAGGCCAATTTAAACACCTCTGAGGGAGGCCTCTTCTCGTTGTCACCAGTCAAGAACGGGAACCTCAGAACAATCTGAACTCAATGGGCCCAGGGGCGCGTCCCACCTACCGTGGGCAATGGATCTGCCATCAGCTGCCAGAATCAATTAGGCAACCAATGCCATGGTGGTGGGGCGGGCAGCCATGAGGGCCAGGAATAAATTACAGATTGAAACCCCGGAAGGCAGGACTCCAGAATTATCTACCCAATCCCTATCGCTGTACAAACGAGAAAACCAAGGCCAGGAGTTGTTAAACAACTCACTGAGAGTTGAAGACCTTGGAGCCAGGACTTAAATCCAACTCTTCTGGCTCCCTGTCCACTATGTTTCCTCCACCACCACCCTGCTTGGGCCTTGCTCAAAGCCTTAAACCTGTCACGAAAGCTTTTAACACAAATGTTTTGAAATTGTCTTAAGACATTCTTGGAAACATCTGCTTACATTCTTTCAAGCTGTCGGCGTAGCCAGAACAGACCAGCGCCAGAACCCATGCACACTCCACCCGACCGCAGCCTGTGAGGGAATGGACCATTCCTGTCCTGCTGCAGCTAGCCATCGCTGTGAGGCCATCAGAGCCACCGCTGCTCAGTGATAACAGCAGCACCGTGCTCTCGCCCAGGGCTGCATATAAAATCATCACAGAAGCATGCTGTTCCAAAGAGCGGTGCCACCAGCGGGGTCTTGGGGAGGTGAAGTAGCAGGAACATGGCATCCCAGAGGAAGGACTGGCCTTGCTACTCCTTTTTTTTTTTTAATATTTTATTTATTTATTAGATAGAGAGCTCAAGTAGGCAGAGCAACAAGCAGAGAGAGAGGAGGAAGCAGGCTCTCTGCTGAGCAGGGAACCCCATGCAGGACTTGATCCCAGGACCCCGGGATCATGACCTGAGCCAAAGGCAGCTGCCTAACCCACTGAGCCACCCAGGTGTCCCTGGCGTTGCTACTTCTATGTGTTCGTCACATAAACATACACCGAAACTCAGCAAGATGCCAAGCCCAGGTTCCTTAGACGGATTTTCTTTCTTTTCCTACTACTTTGGAAATGTTTTGCTTTTGGTGGGAGAGATGGAAAAGGAAGATCCAGGCTTCAGGTTCTGCTGTGGCAAAACATGCATATAATGCTATGAATTCGTTCATCCAATTAGTTTAAACCATGGAACAGACAAGACTTCAAGCTTTTGTGAAAGTCTATACTTATTTCAAAATAAAGTTAGAAAATAAGATCAAAAAAAAAAAAAAGAAAGTGGACAGGAAAAAAGGAGGGAAGTTGGAAATCAGCATCTGAGGCACCCACGAGGTCTTGCTTGCTTTGAAGTCCAAGCAGGGAGAGTACTGGGGTCCCGCCCTGCAGGGACTCGTCCACACAGTCCGGGTACTGTTGCGGGTAACACAAACCAACGGAGCGACTGGAAACAGAAAGGAACGTAACTCAGGCAAGCAGCGGCTTATAAAATTGTTGAAGACTTGGAGCTGCAGGCCCTGGGCTGGGTCTCTAAGAAGGAGGCCTAGAATAACACCCCAGAACTGGCCCGCCAGGGAGCGGTCAGCAGTCAGAAGACCACGGCTCCGGGCTGGCTCCGAGACCATACACCGTCTCAGTGCCCCAACCCCGGAGAAATAGGAAGCTGTTGCAGGGGTGCACTAGGCTTGCAGACTCTGCATCGTCCAGCAGATGAGGGCCTCAGGAACCTGCCTCTCCCTCTCAAGTTGGTTCCAACTTCAATTCCCCCATAGGACATCTGACTAAGCAAAATCACATGTAGAGCTGGACCAGGCTGCCCTGGGTCCCCCAGGCTCTGCAGCCCAGCCAGGAACACCAGGGGGAGCACAGAGCAGCACATCCTACCTCCACCTGCTGGAGAAAGCCCTCCTTCTACGGAGCAAATACATCATCAGGCTGGGGGTAGAGGGTGAGTTTATCTTCACTCTGCATCACCTCTTTCTAGAGGACCCCAAGCTCAAGCCTGAGCCTTCTTCTGAGTGAGCCAAACCTCCACAAAAATAATATGCCGCAAAGAACAAGTTCCAAAGAAGACAATGATGGCCAACAGACTCATGGGAAGGTGCTCAGGTCACTCGTCTTCAGGGAAATGTAAATCAAAGCCACTATACCACTTCACACCGGTTAGAATGGCTATTATGTGAAAAAGTGCTCCACATCACTGGGCATCAGGGAAATACAAATCAGAACCACAATGAGATACCACCTCACACCAGTCAGAATGGCTAAAATGAACAAGTCAGGAAATGACAGATGCTGGCGAGGATGCGGAGAAAGGGAACCCTCCTACACTGTTGGTGGGAATACAAGCTGGTGCAGCCACTCTGGAAAACAGCATGGAGGTTCCTCAAAGAGTTGAAAATAGAGCTACTTTATGACCCAGCAATTGCACTACTGGGTATTTACCCTAAAGATACAAACGTAGTGATCCGAAGGGGCCCGTGTACCCGAATGTTTATAGCAGCAATGTCCACAATAGCCAAACTATGGAAAGAATCTAGATGTCCATCAACAGATAAATGAATAAAGAAGAGGTGTATATATACACAATGGAATACTATGCAGCCATCAAAAGAAATGAAATTTTGCCATTTGCGATGATGTGGAGGGAACTAGAGGGTATTATGCTTAGCAAATAAGTCAGTCAGAGAAAGACAACTATCATATAATCTCCCTGATATGAGGAAGTGGAGATGCAATGGGGGGGGTTGGAGGGGTAGGAAAAGAATAAATGAAACAAGATGGGATCGGGAGGAAGACAAACCAAAAGACTCTTAATGTCACAAAACAAATTGAGGGGGGCCGGGGGGGGGAGGGGTGTAGGGAGAGGGTGGTGGGGTTATGGACATCGGGGATAGTATGTGCTATGGTGAGTGCTGTGAAGTATGTAAACGTGGTGATTCACAGACCTGTACCCCTGGGGCTAATAATACATTATATGTTTACAAACAAATTAAAAATTAATTAAAAAGTAACAAAAAAAAGAAAAATGGGGAAAAAGAGAATGGCTATTATGCAGAAAGACAAGAAACAGCCAAGTATTAGCGAGGATGTGGACAAGAGGGAACCCTTGTGCCCTGTTGAGGGGGGCGGAATGCAAACTGGTGCAGCCACCATGCAAAACAGTATGGGAGTGCATCAAAGAAGTTAAAGGCAGAACTACGCTAGGATCCAGTGATCCAACCTCTGGGTATTTATCTGAAGGAAACAAAAACACCAACTCAAAAAGAAAATCGCATCCCCATATCCATTGCACATTCCTTACAGTAGTCAAGACATGGAAACAACCTAAGCACCCATCAATGAACCAACGGATAAAGAAGATTACGCACGTGCGCGCGCGCGTGCGCGCGCGCGTGCGCGCACACACACACACACACACACACACACACTGGAATATTACTCAGCCACAAAAAGAATGCAATCCTGCCATTTGCAATAACATGGATGGGTCTGGAGGGCATTATGCTAAGTGGAATAAGTCCAAAAAAGACAAATATTCTACCATCTCACCTACACAAAGAATCTAAAAAGAAAAACAAGACTGAATTCATAGACACAGAGAACAAACTGCTGGTTGCCAGAGGCAGGAAGGGGTGGAGGGTCAAGAGAGGGGGAAGGGGCCCAACAGGTATATGTTCCAGTCAGGAGACAGATAAATCCTGGGGACATGATGCACAGCAAGGTGACCGAATGGACTCACAGCAGCAGGCACGGAGCAGCGTTGCTGGAGTCTGCTGGGACCCCAGCCTGGAACAGCCGCCCACCTCCGCCTTGGCCACCTGCTGCCCAGAAGCCGGACGAGCAGGACCAGCAGCTTCCCTCAGTTAGTCTCTCTGGGCCCAGCTCCCTCCTGGACACCAAGACCTCCCGGATATGGCCTTTGAGACTAGAATCCTGCCCTCCTCTCCCCTTCCAGAGATCCTGAGGCCTTCTGGGCTTCCCAGACCCCGTACTGTCACGCTGGCTTCCTGCCGCCCGCCCCCGAGTCAGCGGACAGCCGTAATGGGGTGGCAACACAAGAATCGGGTTGAAATCCCGGCTCGGTCACAGGCAGCTGAGCAGACCTGAGGGAGGTACTGCAACCCACTGAGCTTTCGTTTCCTAACACTCGGAACCATGAGTCTGGTGTCCCCCCGTTGGGGTGTTGGAAGAAGACGTGATAAGACTCCCGAGGCTGCCTGCTGAACAGGGTCTGCGGAAGCACTCACATCAGCCCTCGTGCCCTGACCGGTGCAACCCAGGTGCTCCCACCTGTCGCTGTGCCCTCTACTCTCCCGCCCACACGTGCTCAGGGAGGACCAGAGCACACCTGACACCCACGGCCCACCTCTCTGGACTCCTTTCTCTGTCTGCCTGTGTTGGCCAAGCACCGTCCCAGACTGCTGCCCCTCCTTCCAGGGCCCCTTTGGAGCCCAGTGGTTTCTCAACCACAGTGAGTCATAACCAGATGTAAGAAAACACTGGAGTCTGCAAAAGATTCACATTTTTCATGAATCCAGTGAATCAAGATTATCCCCAGGCTCACTCACCTACTTGAATGGGAGCCGGTGTGCAGAGGACCGACCCCCGCCATGGGCCTGAGGGAACCACCCAAATCCCAGAGGGGACTGGAAGCTGTGGGTGAGACCCCCTGGGCAAAATCCAGGTTCCACCACAAATGGATATCCACATACCAGCTTGGCTCGACAAGGAAATGACAGGGGTAGTGGTTAAAGACATGATGGCTTCTGGCCCTTTCATAGAGTCCCAAGAAATCTTTACCAATGGGTTAATAGGTCGTCACCCCAGAATTCCAAATAGGCTCATGAAAAGGGTCTCTCCCAGGAGAATGAAGGGAGCGGGGAGGGAACAATCTGTCCCACGATGTCTCGGCCAAAGGAGGATGGCAAACACACGGCCATTCCGCACAGTCTCCTCTGGCTGCTTTGGCAAAAGTCACCTGCATATGCTTAGTTTCACCCTTTGTTCACATTTCTCTTCACCCCCCTTCCTTTTTAAAGCTTTGGCTTTAGGGTGATGCTCTTTCGAACATCTGCAAATGCACGTACGGATCCGTGGAACGGATTTATGGTACACACCCCACATACACCCGACCAGTCTGCTCATTCATTGTGAGCCTATGTTGAGGGACCATGCAGGCCTGTGACAAACTGTGGCTTACCCATCCTTTCCCTGTTCCTGAGCTGGTCTATAGGACACCCACCCCCGTGATCTCTGCTTTCCTGTTCCTCCCTAGAACCCTGCCCAACCACACTCGCTAGGAAAGTGCTTTGTGATGAATGAACATGATTAATAGCAGATGTCCTCTGTTCTCCTGTTCCTCCCCTAATTCCCTGTGGAATATGGGAAGTGATGTGGCTTTGCCAAAAATGCCATAATCAACAGTAAAACGGGGCCTACTGGGCTCTGTGCATGGGTGTAAATGGACATGAAGGGCAGAGGAAGCTTTGTGCTGGGGTTTTATGTGCACCCCTTGAAAGCATGAGCAAGTGGAAACCACTGGAATGGTATCGGGCATTAGATGGGGAAAATTCTATAAAAACAGAATCTAGGTTCTTCTAAGTAGTAGCTTTCTTCTGTCATTTTCCTAACTGTGAACAGCAAATAGGGGAGAGAGTGAGGAATCCCCTCCAAGCATCTGGGGAAAAAAAAAAGAAAAAGAGAGAGAGAGAAAAAAAAAACTGCCCTTGGAAAAGGAAATTTTAAAAATGAACCCATAATGAATCCAATTAAGCCACTAGAAAGAGAAAGATTGGTTCCCAGGCTTGCAAGGCATGAGAGTAATCAGATCAAATGCTCTATAAAATACCTAAAGAAAGAATGTAAGAATGTGCTAATCAGGAGTGGGCAGAAGGGGTGCCTGTCACCTGTTGGTCACTAGATCTTAGAAAATGAGGGCACCCAGAGATTACGACACACAGGTTCTACCCAAGCTGTGTCCAGAGTTAGGGGAGCGCTGCCCCTGGGACTTAGGGGAAGAAGCCTAATTTTAGAAGTCTAATTAACTCTTGCATTCAAGTTCCCGCTGTGCCTGACCACGTCCCCATTCTAATTTGACTCTCGTGGCATCAGCCCTCCAGGAGAGAACATAGTGGCAGGAGGACAGAAGCGCTTAGTCCCCCTGGCACTTATCCTCACTGTAAGTCAATCAACAGGCATCCCATGTGAAATTTGGCTGGCTCCGGCCCCCACCTACAGGGAGACAAAATGCTCCACTAACTGTCTGCATTCGTCTGGCCCTCCCAGGGGTCCTATTCTGCTCATAAGTTCATTACCGGCAGAATGGGCTGTGAGCCTTTACAATGATGGGTCGGGCTCTATCTTGACCGAGGAAAACAATCCTTGATGGGGGGACTCTGACCATGAGACAGCAAGAAAAGGACACACGGGTACACACCTCTGCTAGGAATAAGGACAACCAAATGGGGGGTGTCTCTGTTAATGGGAGGCCTCTCTGTGGACCTGGACCTGTTTGGTGATGCAAGGGCAGGGTGGGAGGGCGCTAGCAAAAATCGTGGAAGCGGGCTGTGCAGTTCCCAGGGGGGATCCTAAGGCAGGGAGATGGCGAGGGGGTTATTAAGGCCAGCAATGTGATACAGACCAAATGACAAGCCCCTTTGAGTGACATATAAAGGGACCGCTCAGAGAGCACTGCCTGAGGGGCAGTTTTCGGCTCCCCACTCTCCCACCACCTCCCCACCCACCCCCCCCCCCCCCCCCCCCCCCCCCCCACAGCCTGCTATGCCATCATTCCCTGTGCCCCACCCCCCGCCAACCCCCTGACTACAGGCTTCCATCAAATCTACTGAGAGGCAAGGCTCCAGGACCAAAAAAAACATCAAAACACAGACTCCGGGGCAGGGACGCCCAGGCTCCAGGCAGGTCTGGTTCCACCACCTACGGACGGCAGAATCTCATGGAATAAGTTATGTGAGCTCTCTGCTTCAGCCTCGTCTCACAAGTGGGGTTAACATTAGCAACCATCTCAGGTAACAATGCCACACTTCAGTCGTACTTACGAGGGAGGGGTGACTTCACAGACGGTCAACTCGGTGCAGAAAACCTCAAGGTACAGAAGCAGCCCCCAACCCTACCCCACTGGGGGCTGCCATCCACAGAACCAAACACCGAGGCAGCAGGAGGTTTGAAAAGGGCCGAGCGGAGACTGGGGACAGGCCAGTGCGGAGAGGAAGGAGCTGGAGGAGCCAACACCTGTGTTTTACCAACAGTAATGAACATTTATCAAACATTAATGGGCATCGGTTACACATCTGTTTTTCCACAGAGCTTTAAAACGTGGTTGACCAGGATGATTTTTCAAAGAATTATATGAAGGAGAAAGAAAAACGAGGGGGGGGGGAAGGCATTAAGAATTAGAGTAGAATCCTTCCTATTATGCAAAGACACAGAATCTCCTCCGTGATATCTAGCCTTGCTTTTCCAATGAGACTAAAGGAAATCAACAACGACCTTCCAGAAGTCCACTCAGTTCTCAAGAATGCTGAAGGTCAAGGACTCCTGCTGCTAGCACTGAGCACTAAAGAGACCCTGCTGCCCATGGCCTCATTTCCAGAGATGCAGTCACTTGGTGAGGGAGGCCTGAAACATCAGGATCTTCAAAGCCCCCTGACTTGATTCATACGTGCAGTCAAGCCTGAGAGCCAGTGGTATGATGAATTTTAATGTATTTCCACATAGGTGGTTTCCCAAGCTTTCCTAACAATAGAGATGACCTGGGATAATGGTGAGCATAGATTCCCTGGGTGTCCCCCTCCCTGGGATTTCCGAGTCAGTAAATCCGGGATGGGACCCAGGAATCTGCATGCTTACCAGCCCCTGGGGGTGACATACATAATCAGGGAGGTTCAGAACACAGGGTGCAACTTTCCAGGGAGGGTGTGGACAATACTGGAAAATCAACAGGGGTGTGAAGAATGACTCTAAGTATACCTATTTATATCCATAAATCCAGGCTCTCCCTCTGAGGTTTTGTACCAGTCCCAATATATGTCCAGGACTCAGATGACAGACAAAATGTGGGGGGAAAAAAAATTCCCAGTTCTGCAGATACTCGATCCTTAGTAGGCCAGAGGCCCAGAGAGAAGAGAACCAATTGTTACATGTGGTTTCTGTCTTCCCTTAAGGGATCATTTCTTTTCACTATTATTTGAACCAAATCACCAGGACCTAGCATTTAACAATGACGTAAGCTAGACACACATCACTGAACACGCACTTAGATATCAAGTCACTTGAAAGTATGTTCAACCACTTAAAAACAGGATGTGGCTTCTTTTTTTTAAATGTTTTATACTGTATTATTTAAACTGTTCCATGCATTTAAAAAAAAAGGCAGAAGACTTCCAAGTTCATTAAGTTCACACTATAAGTGGCTATAGAACCCTGATACCAAAATTAGACGACAGAAAAGAGGTGGAAATGTATAGCAGTCTCATTTGACTGTATCCAAAGATCCTAAAATAGTAGCTTATTAGAGTAATTATATTACAAAGGTTTATTCTGGGATGCAAGAATGATTCAACAGTAGAAAGTCTGTTTGGATAAATTGCTACTTTGAAGGATCCCATTGTTGTTATTATATATTTTGTAATGAAATATTTTTAGCATCTCTCAGAAGTCCTAGACAATGAAAGGCAAGGAAAAGACAGTTATCAGTATTGGAAAGAAAAATACAAATTTATCTTTATTTGCAAATGGTAATGTGGCCAACCTCAAAAATCCCAGAAAAATCAACCACGTTGAATTGCTTTTCTCAACTAATTTAAATAATTGTAATTATATATTACAGCTTAAAAATTATCCTTCCTAAATAGGTTTTCCTGACGTTCCATAACTCTTATGGAAACTACCTTAAGTATTTTCACATACTTGATCTCTCTGTGACCCTACCAGATAAGTCCTCGGGTTTTAAATTCAAAGGCCAAAAAATGCAGAAAAACAAAAACCCTGCAGAGGTTGTGGCAAGAAGGATGTGAAGATCACACACCTGTGCTGAACTTGACTCCCAACTCAACACACCCAATGCATAGCCCAAAGTCCTCCCACTCTGCTGCACACTGGAACCTGGGGGGCTATCTCTAACAGATGCCCCAGACACCAAGGCTGGGTTAGGATCTAGTCTGGACACAAGCTTTTTTTTTTTTTTTTCCCTCCTAAAGTGCTCCTCATGGTTCTAATGCAAGATATAGCTCAGGAACCACTGGCTCGAGCAGTTCTCAAAGTGCTCATCGTTTTGGCAAACATAGGCTACGAAGAGCTGGTCCGCAAAATTCCACTTTGCCCTTTCCAACAGTGAGCTCGGTTCCCTTTACTTAAAACCACCCTCTCTTCTAATTCGGAAATGACCTGGGACATCTGAGTACTCTGTTTGCTTTTGGTTTTGTTTTTCCTATCTGCATTACTGTACTAACTCTTTACATACTTACAGAGTCTGGTTTGGGGAGGACATGTATATCCCTGTAGAACTGTTTAATGTAGTCAGTACAATTAAGCTACTATCAGATTTATTGATGGCCTACCATGCAGGTGCTAGGGGGAGCGGGTAACAGCGATGAATGAGACCCAGTCTCAGCACCCCCTCCAGAGTGCAGTTTACAATATGGAGAAGAGGACACAAATGACCATAACACGTGATGGAGCACAATGAACTGTGATGAGTTCAACAAGAAAGGAAAACTAAAGTGTAGCAGGAGATCAAGGGAAAAATATTCCTTTGCACGGCAAAATGCTGTGGAAAGCATGGAAGGCTGGGCTGTAGAAATATGAAAGAGAAAACTTCCAGGCTCCTGAGCAGGACAGAAAGATGGGACAAGGTGATGCGAGGGGCTGCAGTGATGCTTTTCCAGAGGAGCCATGATAATCAGCAAGAACAGGAGGAGAAATGGGAACGATAAGCACAGGTGACAAGGATCCTGAGGTAAGGCCTCTTCAAGGCTGAAGACCTGGGTTCAGTGCAGGTGACCAGACCAGAAGACAGCTTCAGGAAGCAGAAGTGAAGAACCCAGCTCTTCTTAAGGCTTGTGTTCACAAGAAATTATTTCACTAGAGCCCAACCAACCTGGGGAAAAGGAAATACCAACTCCAGCTCCCTCTAGCCGTCATATCCCACCTAAGCAGAGAAAAAACTGAGAAGCACTGGTGAAGTTCAGAGCCCAGGGACACAGGGTCCCTAAAAGACTGAGACCTAGTCTTAGGACCATAGAACGTGGTGTCCCTGCCCCAACACCCCACCACCACATTACTGAGGATCTGTTTCCTGAAGTTCCTTTTATCCAGTACATCATGTCTGTCTTTCAACAAAAAGTTACAAGGCATACTAAAAGTTCAAAACAAGAAAACACAGTTTGAAGAGACAGAGCAAGTATCAGGATGAGACTCAGGGCTGGGATGTTGGAATTAGGAGATCAGGAAATTAAAATAATTATGACTGTCAGGTACAAAATGTGTGCTGAACACTAACTGTTAAATTTTCACAATTAAAACAAATAAAAAATATTTTGTAATTAGCTTTGTATCTGGGAGAAAAACTGAGAACTGAGTTTTCTGAGTATCCCTCCCCCCCCCGCCAACCTGTGGAATCTGACTCTCTAGGGTGGGAGGCGGAACTCTACACTTTACACAGGTCCCTGGGTACCCAGATGATCAAGCAGTTCACAAATAACAGCTCTGTTTCAAAAGACGCTCAAAGTTTACTGTATCTTCACTAATAAACACAGTAAGTGTAAAAACATCTGCCAAATACTGCTGACTCAAAACAATACAAAAAAATACAGATGATTCAAAACACAGGTATGAATTGTTTGGGTCCACTTATACATGATTTTTTTCTTATAAATATAGTACTGTAAATGTATTTTCTCTTGTGATTTTCTGCACATTTTCTTTTCTCCAGCTAACTTTATTGTAAGAATATAGTATATAATATGTAAAACATATGTGTGTTAATCAACTGTTTATGTTATTATGTTATGTTTATGTTATCAATCAAGTTGATTGGAAGTAGTTAAGTAGTTAAGTCTTGGGGAAGTCAAAAGTTATACATGGATATTTGACCGCATAGAGGAATGGACACCCCTAACCCCCACATCGTTCAATGGTCCACTGTACTATGCTAGTCTCCTACCCTTTTGGTTTGTTCTTTACTGGGGCATTTCTAATTATTTAAGGTACCTGATTCTTTTTTGTTCTTGTTGGGACTTTAAAAAGTCTTCAAAATGGCACAGCAACCTCACCAATAGGTAGGGATGGTATCTAAGATATCTTTATATATGTCACCCTGCAAAGTCCCCTGCATAGAGGAGATGTCAGCAAAATACATACTGGTTTTATTTGTGTATATTATTCTAAAAACAGCAAGCCTACATCTAGGCACGAGGTCATAATCTGTCATTATATACCTTCTAATTAATTATTTCCAATCATCTACTTTATTTGGATCATTAAAGTAGATAATAAAACCACTCAAAACCTGCAAATGAGATATAATCATCAATCTCTCCATAGGATTGTCCTTCCTTCGGCTTAAAAAAACAACCGGAAGCATACACTCCATACAGAAAGAATCTTCCACTTAAAAAAAAACTAAGTCATCATAAAGGCGTCAAACTTACTGCGGCAGTCAGAATGGTGGCCCCCCAACAATGCTTATGTCCTAACCCCTGGAATGAGGGAATGTGTTACCTTACACGGCCAAAGGGATTTCAAGGGTGTGATGAAGTTAAGGGTTTTGAGACAGAGATAATCTCAGATTATCCAGCCGGGCCCCGAGTAACCTCAGGGGCCCTCATACAGGAAAGAGGGAGGCAGGAGATGTGACAGAGACCCTATACCTCCAGATGTAGTGTAACATGGAGGAAGGGGCTGTAAAGCAAGCAACAAAAGGAGGCCTCTAGAAGCTAGAACGGGCAAGGAAGTGGACAGCCTCCTGAAGATACAGCATTTGGTGAACAACTTGAAATTAACCCAGGGAGCCCCGCACCCAACCACTGACCTACTACAGAACTCTAAAAGAACACACTTACAGGGACTTGTTACAACAGCCACATGAAGTCCCTTGTCACCTGCCAGTGTGTGCCGAACAAGGCTCAGTGACTTACTGAGAGACCAGGAATCGGGACCTGAGTCCTTGGGAGGGGCCGAGGTTCATGAAGTGAGGAAGGTACTTCGGTTAACGGGGCTTCTGAGGGGCTTACATGTACACAGTTGTCTCTATTAGGTGGAATCACAGGGACAGAATTAGCCCAACCCAACTGAGCAAGGATTGACCAGCCAGGTAGGTTGTTTTTAGGGAAAGGAGAGGAATTTTTCTTTTTTTTTTTTTTTCAAAGATTTTATTTATTTATTTGACAGAGAGAGATCACAAGTAGGCAGAGAAGCAGGCTTCCTGCTGAGCAGAGAGCCCGATGCTGGGCTCGATCCCAAGACCCTGGGATCATGACCTGAGCCAAAGGCAGAGGCTTAACCCACTGAGCCACCCAGGCGTCCTTCTTTTTTCTCTTAACCTGGAATGGTGAGAGCTGATGCCAGCTGTGCCCTGTCCCTCCTACAGTCCTGAGAAGAGGTGAAACAACAGAGATAGGGGACTATAACAGGGTTCCCCCATGGGGGTAAGCTAGTGTGGTCCTTTTGAGAAGCAAAGCCCCAAGCCCCGGACATGCCTGTGCCAACCAACTCACTCAACCAGTCCGGAGGGAGGTGCGGAAAACAATTGTGGGGGAAATTAGAGGCTTTCAGGTCTAAAGTCTGGCCCATGCCAGGAACGTTTTATCAGCCACCCTTGGTTAGGACGACAAAACTATAATGAAAGGGAATGAGCTCCACAGAAGTGAGAGTGAAACAGGGCATTTACTGTGTGCCTTGGACCAAGTCATCACGAAGGTGCAGGCGAGGGTGAGACAGTTGCCAGAGCCCCAGGGCGCAGCCCTTCCCCCGTGGCCCCACAGCAGCAGGGGCTCCGTGCTGGTGTCCAAGAACCAGTCACAAAACACCAAGGGACGTGTCTTACTCCCGGGGAACCGTTAAGGCAGAGGACTGCACATGTGTGCTGGAGGGGACTCTGCTTATTCCTGTCAAACGTTTTCAAAGTCCGACCCATGCCCCCTCTTTAAAACCAAGAGCGGAGGACAGGGACTCCTTGAAAAGCAACAGTGCGGCCTGGAAGAGGAGGAAGACCGGTGGGGAAGGAGACAACATTCAAACTTCTCACGAGCCTCCCGCTGCTGAGAGAGGACTTGGTCTCATTACTGCACACAGTATTTCGTAAATGTCTATTAAATAACAGAAGGCATCAATAGAACTCCTCGTGCTGCCCGTGGCCAAGGTGTCAAGGTCGCCATGCACAAAACGAACCCCCACCCGCACCCCTGGCTTTCCTCTTCCCCGCTGCTCCAGCCCCAGCAGCAGGGACGTGCTGGGAGACCAGACCCCGATGCCACCCCGATGCCACAACCTGACCTCTCTGCCCCCGGTCATCAGAGCCCACAGCCGACCCGAAAAGGGTGGGCCTGGCCCTGCGGCCTGCTGGGCCCACGGGGGAGAGCACACCGGAAGCCTTCGATCGGGCGGCGAGGCCCAAAAAACCAGGAGTGTGGTCTAAGACTTATGCTTCGCGGGAATAACTTATAAATAAATAACTTATAAATATTATAAATAAAATAAATAACTTATAAATATTGGCTGCCGGGCCCGTGGACTTCTAATGTCTTCTTCCCAAAGCTGCAGAGGATTTTAAAAAACGAGAATAAGTGAAGGAAAATCCAACTCCCTTGCCATCGCCTCCAGAGGAGGACAGCCAGGGGGGGCCTGTGTATGAAACAGAGGTTAAATCTGAGGAAAGCAGATGAAATTTCAGAACTCCCTTTTCCCCCGAAGCCTTCCCACACTCATCATTCTAAATACCTTCAGTGCCTCAGCTGAAAACACAGAACCGTCCCTCCTCACACCCAGCTTGTCCTGGAACACACAGCAGATCCCCCCGCCACACCCCTGCCAAAGGCTGCCTGCCCCCCAACCCCCAGGATCCTGACACAGAACCTCTCTCCCCTGCAGCGGGCTCTCTGGCAGGGCAGCAGCCTTTTCTTTTTTTTTTCCTTTTTCTTTTTTTCACCATTTCTGAGGACAGAACCTTCGCTCTACAGCTGTGTTTGTTTACGGGACTAGGACTGAGCACAGGACACGCACGCTTGACCCAGAAGTTTTCCCTCTGGCATCTCCCCCTCCAGATGATACAATATCCTAGCCTCGCCGTCCAGTTGAAATCGGTTATTGGGGAGAGCCAAGGGGGACGTGGGGGGTGCTGCACAGAGAAGGTTCCCATGGAGGGGGCCTTGTAGTATTTGCTCTACATTCTTTTTTTTTTTTTTTTTAAAGATTTTATTTATTTGACAGAGAGAGATCACAAGTAGGCAGAGAGGCAGGCAGAGAGAGGGAAGCAGGCTCCCTGCTGAGCAGAGATCCCGATGCGGGACTCGATCCCAGGACCCTGAGATCATGACCTGAGCCGAAGGCAGCGGCTTAACGCACTGAGCCACCCAGGCGCCCCTTTGCTCTACATTCTTGAGAACAAATTTTCCCTTTCAGCAGGGCCAAGGGGCCACCCCTGCACATCCATCGGAACCTGCCATTTCCTTACCATGGAGGGACGGGGTCCCCACTTTTCAGACCCAAGAGCCTAGTGAACAGCCTCTGAGTCCATTAGAGTTTGTGCAGACGCAGGAGTGAGCCAACTTGCTTGTCAAAGATGACAAGCCAGCCTTTCTTATCTGACAAAGTGTCCCCTGTAGCAAATGGGGACTTTCTGCATGAAACCCACTAGCCTTCATTTTGCATAGTGTTTTAAAAGGATGAAGGTAAAAGTCTGGAGTACAAAAGAAAATGTGGATGCTTTCCTATTCAGAAAAAATACTTTTTGGTTTCAGTGGGTGTTTTTTGGTGTGGGTTTTTTTCCTATTCCCATAAGAGTGCCCTCCTCTCTTTGCAACTTTTTGAAAATAAAATCATCTAAAAGAGAACCCTTATTGTCTGTTAAAACATGGAACTTTTATTGTTATTTTTCAAAATGAATAACTATGGTCCTTTTGTTTCAAAGTAAAGGGGTGTCTTGTGCTTTCATTTCTTTGAGGTTCTTTTATATTATTCCTCCCGTGGGGCTGGCTGCAGAGAGTAGAAACTGAAAATATCAGCGAACTTTTTCCAAGTTCTAAATTTGCTTCTGAGATGCGGGCTTTGTACCTCAGGTTTCTAAAAGACAACCTACCTATCCAACGCTTTCAGAATATCTGCAAAGTGCACTGTGGGGTGCACACGTCCACAGGACTCTAGGGGTGGGGGGGGGGAGAGGGGACTGTCGCACTTGGTCACATTTTACGACCTGTGGCTGACTCTCACAATTGTTCCAAGGCTTCCCGTCCAGGCTCCCAGGATGCCGTGACCGCACAACAGACTTCAGGTGACCGAACAGCGGGGCCACCAGGTGGCTTCACCAACCCGCCTACTACCAAGGATCCCTCTGTCCTCTCACAGCGCAGGCCCTAAGGGGGAACTAGGAGAACGCAGATGCACGGTGTTTTGCTAAGACGTCATGGCCACCGGAGAAACCTTTAAAACAGATGGACACACACTCCGACAGAAACACTGAGCTGTATATTTCTATTAAATCAGAATCATTATAGACACTATAGTGTTTAGAACTAGAAGGGATATTGGTATGCCATCGATTACATGGGCATTTCGACAGTCTCTATGGGCTGTTTCCCTTAGCGAGCATTTAGAACATATTTATGTCCTGCCTTTCATTGTATATTTGTCTCATCTGCCCTGACATGTTGTAAACTCTGAGGGGCAAGGGGTGTAGCATCAGGGTTTGAATCCCACACACAGCACCTTAGCAAGAGGCGCTCCGTAACGCTGGGAGAGATAACTCATTATTAAACCAGGAACTTTGAATAAAACCGCCCACCCAGGAAGACACTGGTTAGGCCTGGACACGTCCTTTGAAAAGTAACACAGAACATTTCATTAAGACATGGGTGCTCCCATCCTAATGAAGGACATCCTCTTCCCCATTAATGAATCCAAAGTGAGGGAGACACTGTTCTTACCCTCAAGAAGCTTACAGACAAGAAGAGGCAGCAAGGAACAAATGATGGCTGAGCTATCAGAAAATGCTATGAAGACTTCAAGAAGGGACATCTGGGTGGCTCAGTCGGTTATGCATCTTCCTTCAGCTCAGATCACAACCCTGCATCGGGCTCCCTCTGGGAGCCTGCTTCTCCCTCCCCCACTGCCCCTACTTGTATTCTCTCTCGGCCAAATAAGTGAATAAAATCTTTAAAAACAAAAGAAAGACTTCAAGGAAAGAGGGTTTGCATCTACTCAGAAGACCCCAGTAAAGACTTAATGAGAAGGGTACAATTTGACATGGGCCCTGAGTGTTGGCCAAGAGCAAACAGAGGAGAACCAGTGTCGGTGGGTGCCTGAGATGGAGAGAGACCTTGCCTGCGGCCCAGCACTTCCCTGGCTGGGTCTGTGCCGAGCCCAATCCATTCTTCCACCATTTGCCTCCACTGAATAGCAACCATGGCTGGGCTTGGTGATCCCGCAGCAGTGCTGGAATTTTCTATGCTATTAACTTATCACACCAAGTCTATTACAGAATATCACACGTCCTTCTCAATCTTACAAAGAGAGAAATGCCCTTGGAATTCTCTGTTAATATATGTGTTCCCTCTGTCTACTGCCCAATTATATTCGGTTGGAACACTCTACTGGAAAACTTACTATAATGACCAGCCAAGTGCTGAAGGGCACAATGTTTTGATTGTCAGACAGGTTGTACATGATGCAAATATATGACTTAAGAAGTGATTTCACAAACATTTTGGTAACAGTAATCTGAGTCATAAGCTCCAACGTAGTCTCATGAAACAGCTGTGTGTATAAGTAATCCAAAGATGGTCCTTAAGAAATGTTACAGAGAAAAACCTTAAATAAGAGGAGAAAGTTTGAATCTTGATGAGGATATCGTGTTGCACTATAACTTCAGTGCTCAGTGGCATAGGTCAAGTTGACCACGCAAACAAAACCTCCCATTGCCGTTCAGATCTACTGGCATTATTGATCCAGGGAGAAAGAATACATGTGTAAAAACAAATCCTACAAAATTTACTGGAAACTTTCCACCCACTAACGATAGCACTAGGCAAAGAAAACACATGTGAGAGTCCCCATTAAAATAATGCTCATTTCACAGAAAAGTTTTTGATCCACTCCAGACTTTCACTTTGATTCGTAAATTTTATTCATTGGGCATCCTATTTTTTTTATGTGTGAAAACACTGTGCCCCAGGAGAGTTAAGTGACTTGCCCAGGGTCACCCAGCTGCAAAGTCAGGGTAGGAAAATGGTGCTTCTCACTCTACTCTGATTCCTTTAATCCATATTACAGGCTGACAAGGATACTCAAGAAAAAGGCCAAATCAATAATTCTGCATTTTTGTGTGTCTGTTCCACTAGGTCAGTTTAATCCTGCCAGCATAAAAAATTTTGAAATTCTGGTTTCTTAAAAACAAGAATGGATTCAGGTATCTAAAATGGTAGACTTCTTTGCCCTTTTTCTTCATACTTTTAAAATCCGATTTCTTTCTTCCCCTATAACGCGTCTTTTATTTAAATTTCAAAGCAAATTCAGGCCAAGAGTTAGGAGCCAAAATAGAAGTAAGAAGAGTTAGAAGAACCTTAAAGAGCATGTGTTTCATTGATGAGGTAACTGGGGCCTAGAAAGTTTAAGTCCAAGGTCACCAGCTAGTTAGCGGCACAAGCAAACTAGAAACAAAGTGCTCGGGATTTCAGCACGTGGAGCAGTGGTTGAACTTGAACTGCCTACAGCATACAGCTTGCATGTTTTCCATTCATGCTCGGACAGGTCCCCTCTACTTCCAGCTGCTCAAGGAACCACTGGGCAAAGCTCACCTCGTGGAATTATTCCACGGCAACGAATAACTCTCCAAGGGATGCAGACTCCTGGTGAGTCTGAAGTAACTGCCAGTGTTGAGGATACTTACATTGTCAAGAGGGACTTGAAAAAACATGTCATTCAGGGGTTACCTTCTGCTGATTCACTGAATGAGTCCCAAAGTCATCAGGGAAAAGGATGTTCTGGAAAAGGGAACACTTCTGTGTACCATCCAACCATTTGGAAGACAGCTCAATGGCTATCATGTGCCAGGCTATGTGCTTCACGAGATGCAGGAATTATTACAGTTTCTGCTCTTAAGAGCTCTCGGTCTGGTGGGAAGCACTGAGAAGTAAACAGACGACTTGGGTCGTCTGAGAGGAGACACTTCTAGTCCACCGCGGCCATATGGCCTCTCCTCAAACCACTGATGCACCTGTGGGCAAGGGGGGCAAACAAAAGGGAACGTTGATTCCCCCTCCTGCTATGCCCGTGAGCGCGTAGGAGGAGGGCACAGAAAGGGTGAGGGGCTTCATGATTCGGTCAAGGGCGAGACTAGACACCAAAACTGCTAGGCACAGCCTGACCCGAAGGCTGCGTTTTCCTAATGTGTCAGGCTTGGCAACCAGCCTCCCGTGACCAAGCTCTCTAAAGTATCCCAAAGCCTCACCTTCTGGCCAAGACCGCCACAGCTATTCACCAGAAGTCAAAATTAACACACAAAGACCACAAGGCAGAGGAGGGAAGACAGGGGTCTTGTTGATCTTGTTTTAAATAGGCTTGGTTGCAAACCCTCACCGTCGTCGGTACGGCCATTTCCCAAAACGCAAGTCTAGTAAGGTCCTGCAAGGACCTCGTAGAAATGCAGATGAGTTTCTTGGTTCTCACAAAAATGCCTGGTGGTGAGTGTTCAGCCAAAATTCACTAAATCTATTCCTGAGTCTTCCAGTAGTTTCTAGCCTTCAGTGAGAATCACTAGACCTTTGTTCGACTCTCGGCATGGCAATGGGGACAGCACTTAGGTAAGTGCGGTGGCTTTTGTGTTCTCAAGATGAATTCACAGAGATGCTGGAACCCGCACAGATGATCATCTTTCGGCAAAAGAAGCTGAGCTATAGAATTCTGTAAGGCAATCCACGAACAGTTTGTGAAAAATGTTAGATATTTGGTTGGTGTCTTCCCCATGCACGAGCATTCTTCTGTAACCAGAAAGAATAATTTGCCAGGATTCTGTTTCTCGTCTGTTTGCGGAACTCTGATCTGGAAAAGGAGCCACTTCTAAGGAAATATGTCACGAAGGAAACTTGCAGAGATAATTGCCAGTGGGATTCTAAAATATGTGAACCTTCGGAGAATGGCCACTGTAGCAGACTAGGGAGTAGTGACCAGCAGTTATGACCAAGGTTGTGGAAAGAATGGAGGGGAATCCTAGATGAGATTTCCTCTCTGTTCTGCAGTGCAGTGAGCCTTCAAAGGGAATGAGTGCAGAAATTGCTCTGAAGATGAAACACTGAGGGCACAGTGTATAAATGAATGCCAAGAGTTTGCTGGGCAGACGGCTCCCACATCAAGGAGAAGTCTGGAAAGGAAGCAGGTGGCACCTTTGAACCTGGTCTTGTTTCAGCATAAAGAGTTTCCTTATCAAGAGTACTACCTGATGCGAGTTCCTTTTCCTCTGAGCTCTTTCATGGCTTTTGAAGGACCAGAGGAACTCTGGGGACTCACAGTTGCCAAAGGTCTTAGATTGGATAGTATCCCCCCAAAACTCACATCCTTCCCAGAACTGCAGAATGTGATCTTATTTGGAAATAGGGTCCTTGCAGTTATAATTAGTTAAGACAAGGTCATACTGGAGTTGGGTGGGCCCTTAATCCAATGTGACTAATGTCCTTGTGAGAAGATGTGAAGAGATGCAAAACAGACAGAAGATCACATGATGACAGAGGCAGAGGTTGGGGCGATATGTCTACAAGCCACGGAATGCCAAGAACTACCAAAAGCTAAGAAAAATTCATGGAACAGAGTCTCTCCTAGTATCTTCAGAGAGAGCAAGAGCTCAGCCTGACACCTTGATTTCAGACTTTTGGCCTCTAGAACTATAAGAACAAAGATATAAATGATAGACACCTCATCAAGCCACTGAAGATAGAAGTTAAGAGAATATCTTTAAAGTGCCAGAAAAAAATAAATGCTGTCAAACAAAATATTTTGAATGTGAATTTTTTTTTAAAATGTAAATACTTTTTTTGACAAATAGAAGCCAAAAGAATTGATCACCAGTACACCTATATTACATGCTAAAAATTGGTTCAAATAGAAGAAAAATAATTCTAATGGACATTTAGGCCTACACAAATAAAGAACAGAAGAAATAATATGTAGAGAAAAACAAAAATTTTTTTTAACTTCTTTAAAACATAAGTAACAGGAATGCCTCGGTGGCTCAGTTGGTTAAGCCGCTACCTTCAGATCAGTTTCTGATCTCAAGGTCCTGGGATCGAGTCTGGCATCAGGCTCTTTGCTCAGCTGGGAGCCTGCTTCTCCCTCTGCCTGCTCTGCCTGCTACTCCCCCTGCTTGTGCTCTCTCTCTGACAAATAAAATCTTAAAAAATAATAATAATAATTAATTGCTTAAAATTTTAAAAAGTAGGATATCAAAGGATTTGTAACAAAGGTAGATGTAATATGAATGACAATAGTACAAAGGATAGGAGGGGGAAATTGAGGTATACACTGTAAAGTTCTTACACTACATATGAAGTGGTAAAACATTATTTAAATGTAGAACACAATAAGTATGACATGTATATTGCAAATATTACAGGAATTACTAAAAAAAAAAAGGTATAAACCAGGAATGGAGATAAAATAAAAAATATACAATCAAAGAGATGGGGGAAGGAAGAAAAAAGGACAGATGTGATAAATAGAACATAAACAGCAAGATGGTGGATTTAAACTCAACCAAGTCCATAAATCATATTAAATGCAAATGGTCTAAACACTCAAGTTAAAAAGCAGAGATTGCCAGATTGTTTAAAAAAAAAAAAAAAAGATCTAACTCTATGGTACTTATGAGAAATCCAATTTATTTATTTATTTATTTATTAGTATTTTATTTATTTATCTGAGAGAGACACAGTGAGAGAGAAGGTCAGAGAGAGAAGCAGACTCCCCATGGAGATGGGAGCCTGATGCAGGACTCGATCCCAGAACTCCAGGATCATGACCTGAGCTGAAGGCAGTCGCTTAACCAACTGCGCCACCCAGGTGCCCAAGAAATCCAATTTATATATAAATACTAAAGACATAGAACTGTTAAAAATAAAATGTTGGAAAATTATGCCATATGCACATTAATCAGAAGAAAGCTGGACTGGCCATGTTAATTTGGGGTACACAGAAGGCTTCACAATGAAGAATATGACCAGGGATTTAAAAAAAAAAAAGACATTTCATAAATCCTAGAGCCCAGTTCATTAAGACACATAACAATCCTAAACGTGTATTCTCAAATAATACAGGAAAAAATGATAAGAACTGAAAAGAGAAGTGGACAAATCCATAATTATTGCTGGAGAGTTCAACATCTGGTGATTAGCAGAACAAGCAAACAGAAAGCTGTAAAGATACAGAGGCTTGAACAACACCATCGACCTACTTGACCTAATTGCCATTTACTGAATGCTCCACCCAAAAGCAAAATGCACAGGAAACATTCACCAAGACAGACCATATAATGGTCCCCAAACAATATTCAAATTTGGAATTACTGAGGTCATACAGAGTGTTCTCTGATTACAGTGGAATTAAACTGGAAATCAGTAAATCACCAAATATTTCAAAATTACTTGTAAGTAATCAACAGGTCAGAGAAGAACTCACAAGGGGAATTTTAAAAAATATTTTGAAATGCATGCAAACACAACATAACAAAAACTGGTGGTTAGAGGGATATATATACCATTTAGCATATACCATTTAATGCTTATTTAGAAAAGAAGAAAGATCCACATAGCAGAGTGATGAGAGTACTTGCAACTCTGGCACTCAGAATAATCGTATTTTGTAGATTTGTAGGCAAGATCTCAATGCCATGGGAAGTGTGACTTCTTTCCCCCACCTTATCTTCCCAAAACCAACTCAGGGTCTTCGTAAATATGGGCATTTCTAAAACAAAAATAGCCTTGCTGTG
>RCUC01161511.1:0-63613 GCA_003697995.1 Taxidea taxus jeffersonii | reverse complement strand
TTTAGCAGTCTGCTAGGATAGATGGGGTCCTATTCTATCGTCACTGCCTGTCAGCTGTACCTGTCATCTGTCATTTAGTATCCTTAAATTGGGCTACTTTTTTTTTTTTTTTTTTTTAAAGAGAGTGTGTGCCTATACAGGGAAGGGGAAAGGCAGAGGGAAAGGGACAGAATCCTAAGCAGGATCCATGCCCAAAACAGGGCCCAACACAGGGCTCAATCTCACCTGAGATCATGACCTGAGCCAAAATCAAGAGTCAGACGCTTCAACAACTGAGCCATCTGGGCGCCCTAGGCCCAGTACATTTCATAGACACTGGTACTCTGAAACTGAGGCATCTCCTAGCCAGAGACCACAGAATAATTAAAGATATCCTCATTCTTGAATCCTGTTTGTCATGATGATTCAGTTCATACATTAACTTTTCTGAGATGATTCAATTTTTTTATCCACCAAACCACCAAACATATTTGATTAAGTAACATTATTAGTCCAGAGTGATTGGCTCACATGGATGGGCTCAAAGAGACAAACTTTGGTGAATATACAACTGAAGAAAAGGCCCATTGGTTTAGTTTCCTTCCCATAGCATATCAGTTCTAGTGTTAAGAAGTTAAGAGACAACCCTTCAAGAATAGTCACAGAAAGGGTAGGTAGTCAGTGGGAAACTCCTGCTAGAGAGACTAAGACAATAGTTAATCAATATATGTTCAATGAATACATAGGTTATGGATCCAAGGAAGATCTGTGATCAAAAAAAAAAGAGAGAGAGAGAGAATTGGTGTCATTTTTGTTGTTCAAAACTTTTATTTTTTTCTGAATAATCCTATTTATGCTTGTGTCACTATCCACACTGTGGCTTTTTTAAAACCTGAGCCACTTATAATCTAGCCCCATTATAATCTTCATCCCTTCACTCTTCGAATTCCTTTTCCCTCGTCTCTTCGCCTTTGCAGGATTCATATAAGAGGACCTTGGAAAATCAAGACTTCCTGTGAACTAGAGAGACCATCTGAGCAGTGCCCCGAACAACAGGATCAGGCAGGTAAAACCAGTTGGTGAGCACATACAGTACGATCTCTTGGACCAAGGGAGAGTTGTGCGCATGTCTAAAAGGTCATGCCGACTCAACCAATGATAGAAGGATCGTGTGGATTGACTAGGGTGAGGTAGGGCCGTCCACAGGATTGTGTGAACTGTGGTCGTGGAGGCAGTATGTAACATTCACGGGCTAAACACTTTAGTTAACTACTTTGCTGAAAATGGTCTGCACTCTAAAAGATAAAGAGCTAAGCTTCTTTAATGTTTTTTAAACTTGTGACCATTCAAGTCACTAATAAGCGAGTTCTTATGGTTTAAAGTGAAAGCAAATGGCTATCGTGATGTGGAGAAGATGGCTGAACTGCACCAGTATACTTGAGATTTTTCAATTAAATTCTGAGTTACCTCACCTTATAAAAATACATGTCAATATACTAAATACTGCACAAAGACCCAGGACGGGGGCATATTTAAAAATACACTTCTCTTGGATCAGCACCAAAAATATCATTAGTTTTTCTGTACAACCCGTTACAAGTTGTTAAGTAGAAGCGTGTTAAAATTATTTCTGATAAAAATTACAAAGTCCACATAGATCAGTCAAGGTATATCCAAACAACTTTCAAATATATTTTGACATCAAGGTTAGGCATTTCACTGGGAAGGGCCTTCGAATGTGTACCGCTGGATTTCTGTCGTGAAACTTTTGATGTCAACTTTGTATCACGGGGATATGTCGTATCTCACACAAAGGAGGCACTGGTACATGGAAACTTAAGAGGAAGATTAGAACCGTTATGCCTGAGGTGAAGAATTTGTGCAGCCTTCCACAATTTCAAAGAGGTAGTGATAGACACTTGTCCGCCTGGCAATATCAAAGGCCGTTTCTTCCAAGTTGTTCTTCAGACCCGGTTTGATGTAGCGGTTCATGAGGAGGAGCTCCAGGGTATCTTTGCTGTCCCTGTTCCCAGCGGCGAGGTGTAAAGGGGTCAGGAGGCCTTTTGTTTGGGCGTTGATATCCGCATCATGCTGGAGTAAGAAAGAAGCGACTCTGGTGTTATTCCACTTACAAGCACTGTGCAGCGGCGTCCAGCCATCCACAGTCACCGCGTGGACATCTGCCCCTTGTGCAATCAGCTCGCGTACCACATCTAAGTGTCCGCTGTAGGCTGCTCGGTGGAGAGGGGTATATTCGTCTTCGTCTCTCGTGTTCACATGGGTGGCCTTTTCAGACAGTAGTCTCCGCACTGTAGTAAGCTGAGAAGGAAAAGGATCTTTTCAAAACCCAGCATGACCCAAACAGTACATGAAGCAAACTAAACTGTCCAGTGGTGTTAAATTTATTTGAGCTCCACAAAAACTTGTTAACAGATGACTTTTAAGGTAAAAATGATTTAAGATTTCTTTTGGGGACAGAGGGCTACAGATTTTAGAATGAACACATTAGTGTTAACCACATTCTTGCTTCTAAGAATGTGACTCTCTCTGAAAACCAAATATCAGTATCAAATGTATGACTATCACACATTTATTCCTCGCCCAGTTAAGGCCCACTGCATCTAAGCCTTAGTCCTAGAGAAATAATAGACTATAATTATATTTGATATTTTTATACTTCATTAGTGAAAACATAACTGATTTTTTTCTACAGTAGGATTATGGTACCAATATGCATAGTGCATAAAACTTTGAAAAACAAATTTATCAGAAGAATACAATGGTAACAAGAAAATCTAGAGATTAAGGAGCTCAATTCCTTCCACCTAAAACAACCTTAGAAACATGTTTTCAGGAAATGATTTTCAGTTTGGTCTTTGGATCTCTGGTGGGATGCTGTGTGCTCCTGGGTGAAAAAGTTATCCAAAACTGCAAGATTTTTTAGTTATTAATTTACTACCACGGACATGGAAGAACTTAGTAAAACAAAGAAGTGGCTGAGCAGGAAGAATCCATCTGATGATACTACTTACATAATACTGGGCAAATTAATATTCCTGAATCCCATTTTCTTAAACAGTAAAAGGGAAGAATATTATTTATCTTGTGGGGATAGATGAGTCAAATAATATAGTAAAGCACATGGTATAGTTGGTATTCAAAACATGTTAATCCCCATCCTCCCTCTTCTAAATGATAGTTGTCTCTAGGATGATCTTAATGACTTAATATAAATGTTTTAAAAATACAGGTAATTTCTTGTTAACTGTATAATTATCCCTTAAACTCCCAAATAATACCCAATAGGACGCTTTGTGACTTACTATGTCCTTTCATGGACATTGCCTCATTTGATCCTCAAATCCTGTATAAAAGATATAGGTATTATCATGGCCATTTTTATAGGTTAGAAAATAGAGGTTCAGGAATGGTAGGATTTGCCCAAAGTCACAAACCAAACAGAGGTTCAGGGACAGGTCTTCTGGCTCTGAATCCAGTATTTCTCCTATTATATTATGGTTTCCTCTTTAATTGTTTTTTTGTTTGTTTTTTTACCCGATTTTTTTCCGCGGCCCAAAGAAGCAATTTGCTTGGATCTTTTTCCATCTTTTTTTCTTGCAATTGATACCACTCTTCAGTTTTTTCATCTTGTTCCTCATCTTCATCAGAATTCCCTACCCAGAGACTTTGGGTACCAGTAGGAATAAGGTGCCCATGTGTTTCCAACAATTCAAGCTGGTTAAAGTGTTCAGAAAAGTCCAGGGAATTTTCTGGGTCTGGTTTTCCATCACCATTTACTTTCCCTTTTTCCATTTTTACTATGACACTAAATATAAAACATTTCAGATGAGATCGGGCGCGTTCAGGGTGGTATGGCCGTAGACAATATAAAACATTTCAAATGCCAGGGTATAAATAATCTTTCTAGAGATGAATTATGTCTGCTTTATTTTATCCATCAAGATCTAGAAACACAAACACAAAAATTATTAGCAAAACAGTTAATTGTTTGTCAACAGCATAGATAAGTCTTGCAAACATACACAACAAACCCGTCTAAACTTTTGGTTTTACTGTAGTCTTTATATTCTCTAAATACCAGAGCTAAAATTTGCTATCTATACCTTTAATGGTTAAAACTTTATTTTTGTTGTTATTGTTTTCTTCTACTAAGCCAATGGTTATATTATTCTGAATCTACTGGTTTCCATACTATTGTATTATATGAAGACTGATAAATGCTTAAGGCTTTTAAATCATAATTAAAAAGACCAGCACATTCACAATTTTTATAAACAAGATACATAGATGATGTAAAGCAGAAATAAAAACTTTTAGTTTCTAATAAATTACTTCAAAGAATTAGGCATTCTGAGGGATGGAATAGCCCCGAGGATACCTGTATAAATCTCTCATCAGTGCAGATATCTTTATTATCACATCTATAATAATTATCCTATTTCTACTTGAATAATTTCAGGCTTGGGAAAATTCACTGCTTTAAAAAGGAGTCCTATTCCTTGAAAGACAACTATAGTTCTTAGTTGACTTCTTGTCTGGAACTGAATTTCAGCTGTCATTCACTCCATTCAACAAATATGAATAGAATGCCTGGTCTGTGCCAGTCTTTGGGTATTGGGATTCAATAATGAACGAGATCCATGTTTTAACCTCAGAAAGGTTATTGTCTAGTGGAGGTGACTGGAAACAACAGCATGATCTGTGCTATGACAGGACTTCATCCAGATACAATGATATACAAGAGGGTTATAATTAACCCAGTCCTAAAGGATTAGAGAAGGCTTCTTGAAGGAAGGGACATTTATTTAGTGAAGCTGCCACATTCATTTATAAACCAGTTATCAGTTTAGAGTTGCACAGCTTATTAAATCTTAACCAATTTTTAAAAATGCAAATAACTAGTATCTTTTAAAAATACCATTTCTCAGGCTCCCAACTATATTTGTTAAAATCTTATCAGTCTTTCAATGCTCTTCTCAGATGTTATCTCTTTCATTAAGTCTTTCGTGAACTTCCAAATTAGATTTCTCTCCAGTTGCTTTTTTTGTTCTACCTATTGTCTTATTTCAGCACTAATTATTTCCTTAGAGGATTATATGCTTAAGGATAGAGTCTGTATTTAACTTATATTCATGTCCTACTTATACAAAGAACACTAATCAATACTTGTAGAATGAAATTTAATTAAAGTCCTATCACTTGATTTTGTCTGGAATGGATTCTGAGAAGTTCCAGAATTAGTTTTCCCTTAAGATACTAAGTTCTTTCTAACTTCACAAGCTTAATAGCATTCAATCCTAATGTAGCATTAGATTTTATCATTAGTGCCAAAAGTACCAACCTTAAGTTTACATTTATCACTTGTGACTAATAACGTCTCTGGGCCTGTTACTTCGCTGTAAAATGTAATGATTGTACGAAGTGATTTCAAAGTCCTGCCCGGTTTTTCAGAGTCTATTGATATCCCATCAGAATTACTTTACGTTTTAGTTCTCTTGGACTTTTCACTTTTTATCATTGAAGTATTGTTGATATAGTGTTATATTAGTTTCATGTGTACGAACACAGTGACTCCACAATTCTATACATTACTCAACCCTCACCACAGTATACTATATTACTGACTATACTTACTGTATTGTTGGCTATATTCTCTGTGATGTACTTTTCATCTCTGACTTATTTATTTTATAACTGGAAGTTTGCACCTCCTCAAACCTTTCACTCATTTTGTCTACCTCCCCACCCCTCTCCCCTCAGGTAACCACCAGCTTTTTCTCTGTATTTATGATCTGTATGTAGGAACTCCCATTGGGCTCTTACTTTTTACTTCACTATCAAACTATTCCGTGAACTTTGCAAAACAAAAACGATCATACATCAGTTCATGAAATACTCTGAACAGATACGGATAAAGTTCATTTAATCAAACATAGAAATAAGGCACATTTATCCTCCCCTTTCCTTTCTACACCCCCCCACTTTTTAAAATAAATTCTGAATTTACTGCTCCAGATACAGTAACTCATATATAAAATTTCTTTTTTAATTTAGGTAGATTTAATTTAAAGAGTCAAACCTAGGTGCATCTCCCTGACTCAGGATTTTCAAAAAATCGATTAAGATTCTTACTTGAGGATACTCCACCAGGAAGAAATGGGGTATGTTTTTTAGAAGAACACATTTCGACAGAGCTCTAAACTGTCAACGCCTCGCAAATAACTCAGTGCGGGCATAAACCCCCTTTTACAGGTGAAGGCGCCGGACTTCGGGCAGATTAAAACAACCTGCCCTAGATTAGGGACGTTTCAATGGAACTAAAAGGTCAGATTTTTTTCATTCAAAAGTTTCACATTATTTTTTAACTGTACTGTATTTTACTGCTATCAGGACAAAGCAATACAGACGTGCTGAACCCGGGATTCAGGGGTGAAAATAAGGCGAAGCAGGGAGGAAAAGGGTCCGAATGCTCTAACTCTGGGGAGTGGGAGTGAGGGAGAAAGCCCCTAGTCCCGGCCCTCTGGCCGCGATTGGTCATTTCCCAGGCCCGGAGTCGCGCCTGCGGCCTTCCAAACAGCCAAGAGTGGAGAAGCCGCTTCAGCCCCACCCCGGACCCACGACGCGGCCAGAACAGCGGGGCTCAGCCGGGGTCGACAGGTGACCCGCTTGCAAGGGCCCAGGAGTTTTTAGGTGGCGCGAGGGGACCAAGGAGCGCGATCCGGGACACGCAAGAGCTACCCACCTTAAAGAAGGGCAACATCGCTGTCGCGAACCTCGCTTCCGGGGTCGTCCCTCGGCTTCTCAGGATTGGCTCCTGCTTAAGGGCGGGGCGTCGCCGCCGCTTTCCCGGCTCCCTGACGGCATTCGGCAGCCAATGAGAACCGAAGAAAACCTGAACTCTACGTCATCAATGAGGTATCGCGAGAGAAAGAGTAGCTTTTTTATTTTTTATTTTTCCTCTCCCGCCTAATTCAGGTTTCTGGCCCGACGGCTTCTTACGTGCAGGCTTAGGAGGTGCTGTTGCTTTACTTCTCACGAATCCTGCTCCTTCCCACGAATCCCGCTCCTTCTTCCCGGGTAAAAGACAGCCTGGGGGTCCGGTGCGGGGGCTTTGGAGAGTGTAGGTGTGGGGTAATTTAAGGAATTACCGTCTCCTATTTTGTGGGATCCCGGGCGGACGTCCTGAGTGGATTGACTTTCTGGAAAGAGTGGGACGAGTCGGTTAAGGCCTGGAGGTTCTGGTTCTGGCTTCAAGGAGTCCAGTGGGGGCGGGGGAACGGTGTGTTGAGGCTCAGAATCTGGAAGGAACCAGGAGTCCGGACGTAGGAGGGGTTGTTTCGCTGTGGCTGCGACTCTTCCACTAAGTTGCCATTTCCACTTGACTTTCGGGCGTTTCTCCGCGGAGCACGTGTTTCTGTTTGTTTATACTAGTTTTAAAGGTGGGGCCTTTCTCTTTTCCTAAATTGGACCGTTCCTTTAAACTGTCCTGTGGTTGAGCATAAAATACGCGATTTTCTCCATGCCCCAGGGTAGCCTGTGCACATCCAGAGTTGTTTTGTGTGCTAAACCAGAATTACTGTCTGTGACCCTTTCTGTCCATTTTTCTAATAAACACTAGTTTCCAGTAGTTTAATCATAGTGGTGAAACTAAAATGGTAACACTAAACTGGAGATGTGCTATTTTCTGTTGTTAGCTCTTAAAAAATAAAAATAAAGTAGGTACTTAGGTGAAAATGAGATTCCTAAAATCGGTAGTTTTAAAAATAATGTATTTTACAATAATGTAATTTTGTTTTTAGAATTTGCTAGAATTTGGAATCGAGTGAGTTTCCTGACGTATTTGATCAGAGGACCCAGGAGTACTTGGAGAGAAAACTAGTTGGAGAGGAGCTGGACTGACCATACCTAGAAATGAGTCCTGCAGATGCCCTGTAAGAATTGTCTTCTGGAATTTTTTTTGCTTTGGATTTCTTGAAGCCCATAAACTATAATCACCATAAACAAAAACTTATTTTAAAAATTAGCAGTAAATAACCTGCCTATAAACAGAAACGTCATCAAAAAGAATACATTGTTAAAAATTAGTATAATTTTTTATAATATACAGCTATAGATTGAGGCCTTGCAATAATTTGGTATATTACTGTAGTATATAAGCTTATATTCTTAGGTTTTCTCTTTAAATTATTAAAGCTATCAGTATTCTTGAACTTTTGTGAGGAAGTCTTATTGGTCAATGCAAGCCTATTTAAGTAGAGTTTTAGAGTGGTAAATTGTTGTAGCATTGAATAGATTGGAAATGAATTTGGGTAAAATGAAAATCAGTGAAAGAATCAGAAGTTATGTGGAAAAGGCTTTAGACTTGGAGTTTTTCACCCTGATTTTTGTTCCTTGGTTATTACTGTGTGACCTTGGGAAGTTAGCAATTCTCTGAACCTTGTCTCCATTTCATTTTATATATATAATTGGAACAAAATTGCCTTTCTCAGATTAATTTAGATGTTTAAATGAGAGAATTCGTTTGAAAGTATTTTATAAGTTGATATGGAAGCATAGGGTAATGTGATCTTGAAAGTATTCTGATCAACCTGTGTGTATGTAGCAGTTGGAACTTTGTACATATATCTCATCTTTGAAGTTTTTGAAGAGAAATCTTTTCTAGAAAAATGTCATATATAAAGATTTCAGTTTTGAGATATATGTGAAAGTTTTTTTAATTTCACTAAATTAGTGAAATTACGGTTTAGTGAAAATAGACCAAGTGGTTAAATCTTGTTTCTTCTACATAGTTGTGCGATAAATCATTTAATTTCTCTGTAAACAGTTTTCTCATTTTTTAGATTTAGTTATACCTTCTTGTGGTATTTCGTATATGTGGAAGTTGAGGTGAGATCATAGATACATAAGTATTTTAAAGAAAGTTTTTTTTTAATTCTTTAAAAGATTTTATTACTTATTTGAGAAAGAGAGCTTGAGTCTGAGGGAGGGACAGAGGAAGAGGGAGAAGCCACTAAGCAGGGATCCCAGAGGCTCAATCCTGATCCTGAGATCAGGACCTGAGGGAAAGGCAGACACTTAACCAATTGAGCCACCCAGGCGCCCTGAGTATTTTAAAGAAGATAGAAGTTACATTAAACTGAAGAAGCTATTAACAACTACTACATTGCTGCTTCACAGGAGAGTACCTTTGAATACTACCAAATTCAAGTGGAATTGTAAATAATTGTTTTGTTACTTGGCCAGATATGTTAATGAAACACTAACTTTGTATAGGGAATAGAATCATGCAAGTGTCTTCAGGGGCTTGAATGTAAGTTACTAGTTTATTCGGATAGGATCTACTTATAGAGTAAGAGGGAGGGCTTTTTAAATTAACAGTCAACTCTGATTTTCTTAAGAGTGCAAAATAGATAAAAAGCAAGTTTAAATATGGGGTCAAACCCTCTTGTGATTTTGGGATGGAACAGAATTGGAAAACAATGAAGCTTTTATTCCAGGGTCCAAAGAATGTATAAAACTAGAGTTGTAATAAGGTTATACTTTTGGGGCACCTGGGTGGCTCAGTGAATTAAGCCTCTGCCTTTGGCTCAGGTCATGATTTCAGGGTCCTGGAATCCAGCTCCATATCGCATCTCTGCTCAGAGGGGAGCCTGTTTCCCACTACCCCCACCACCACCTGCCTCTCTGCCTACTTGTGATCTCTGTCTGTCGAACAAATAAATAAAATCTTTTAAAAAAAGTAAGATTATAGTTTGTTTTTTTTAAAGATTTTATTCTTTTGTTCGACAGGCAGAGATCACAAGCAGGCAGAGAGACAGGCAGAGAGAGAGGGGGAAGCAGGCTTGCTGCAGAGCAGAGAGCCCGATGTGGGGCTCGATCCCAGGAGCCTGAGATCATGACCTGAGCAGAAAGCAGAGGCTTTAACCCACTGAGCCACCCAGGTGCCCCAGATTATAGTTTTTTGAAAGGAGTCGCAGAACCTTTTAAAGTTTATGTGTGTTTGTTTTGTTTTAAATTAGGTGTAGGCAGACAAACTGAAGATTTGTCAATTGCTTCAAATTTTCAGACTATTTTAAAGCTAGAAAAGTTATTTTACTGTATAACTACTATTATTTATCTTCTAAATTTAGGTTTTAATCTGCTTGAGCATCTTTTAATGAATTATCTTGAAATGTTTCTCCTTTTTTTATTTAGTGATGATGAAAATACATTTAAAATCTTAGTTGCAACAGATATTCATCTGGGATTTATGGAGAAAGATGCAGTCAGAGGAAATGATACATTTGTAACACTGGATGAAATTTTAAGACTTGCCCAGGAAAATGAAGTGAGTTTGGTTTACATTTTTTCAGTTTCTGCTATGCTCCCTTAGTCTGTAGCAGACTCTTTTCCTCTCTTAAAGTTGGAGGTTTGTTTTACAGGTTCATATGTTCACATTGCCTGCTTAAATATCCCTGCTTAATTCACATTGCCTGCTTAAATACCCAAAGCAGATTTTAAGTGCTTTGTGACCTCAGTTCAGTAGGAGTTGGTTTTGTTAGAAGTTTGTGAAAGTTCACACATATTTATGGGGTATTTACTGAGTGCAGGATCCTGTGGCAGTTTCTGTTTGAAATGGAAAGATGACTCATAGTTTTTGTTTTCCAAGGATATACAGGGTACCAGTATGTGAGATAAGACAGATGTCCATAATGCTCAGATGCAAGTCTTATGTGTTAAGAACCAGAAGAAAATTATAAAAGTAATTCTAATTATATTAGAATTATATAAATATTTATAAAAATATTTTGAAGAATTAAATAAATATTTATAAAATTATAAAGTATTTCCAATAGTTGAGAGGTAGACGAGATCCCATATAAAGGATAGCAACATCAGCTTAAAGAACGAGGTGGCATTTCACTTAAGCTTTGAAGAATGAGTAGGCTTTTGATGGGCAAAGAGCATAGAAAATGTACATTTCACAGGAAGCAGGAAGAAGGGCACAGAGGTGAGACAGTATGAGGTATGTTAGGGGTACAACAGGTCAGTTTGGCTTATTAGTAGGCCATATGTTAGAAAACGTGCTTAAAAGAATAAAAACACTGTTTGAGCTGTATTAAGGAGGGCTTCAAATGCCAGATTGAGGACTTTGTACCCAGTTCAGTGGAAAATCTTCTGGCGACAGGATATTGCATGAATTGGTGACCAGACTACAATTTTCAAGTAGTGGCATGGGTTGGAAAAGGGGAAGTGAATGCAAGAAGTATATGGATTTGCATGCTTCAGGGGTAGAGTTGAGGGAAAGGGAGAGGACAAAGTCTGGTGTATGTTTAAGTTTGGACAAATGGTGGTACCAATAATAGAAATACCTTCTTTTTTTTTTTTTCTTTTTTTTTTTAAGATTTTATTTATTTGTTAGAGAGAGAGAGAGAGAGCGCGAGCACAGGCAGAGTGGCAGGCAGAGGCAGAGGGAGAAGCAGGCTCCCTGCCAAGCAAGGAGCCCGATGTGGGACTCCATCCCAGGACGCTGGGATAATGACCTGAGCTGAAGGCAGCTGCTTAACTAACTGAGCCACCCAGGCGTCCCTAGAAATACCTTCTAAATAAGCAAGAGGTGCTTCTTTATCTGGGAAGGTGATGAATTCTGATTTAGACCATTTGAGTTAGAGATTCCAGTATGACATTCAGTCAACATTCTAGCAAGCCAAAGAAACCTCCTGTTGGACATTTCAGGAGAGAGCTGGGGAGTAAACATAAATGCTTGTGACTTACAAATTAGTATCTTCAACCTTGACTTTTCCTCAGAGTTTTGTTCCGTTTTTCTGTAAGTTCTTTGGTTCTTCCTCGTAAATGTATATGGAAACTCTGTTTTTGTGCCTATATGTTTAGCCCAAAACTTTTATCTTATTTTGCTGGACTACAATAGCTCCCCATTGGTCTTTCTATTTGCATTCTTTCCCCCTACATCTATTCAGCATAGCACCAAAGTGAACTTTTAAAATCATAAATCAGATCATATCACTCTGCTGCTTGAAATCTTCAAGAAGCCTTTCATTGACTCTAAAATAAAATTCAAACTACAAGGCTCAACTTGATCTGGCCGCTGCCAGGAGACTTCTGCAACTCTGTGCATTGCTCATTGTGCTCCATCCACCCTGGCATGTTTTATTCTGGGACCTTTGCACGTCTGGTTCTCTCCCTTGGAGCACATTGTATTTAGCGTTTTCGAGAGGTCTTCCTGGATATCTCCAAACACTTCAGTTACTCTATTTTTTCATAACACCATCTGAAATAATATATTGAGTTGCCTACTTGTTTACTATTGATCTTCTCCACTAGAAGGTCAACAGGAGAGTGAAAAATCTTTTCGGCTTGTTTACACTGTATCTTAAAATGTAGGAAGGCTCTAGCAAGCAGTAGGGAACTCTTAAAAATTTGTTAATGAATATGGGACTATCTAGTACTTTTTCCCCTTTCTATGAGGGCAGAGAAACTTGTATGTGTGTTTCCTACTAGAGAAACTTGTGTTCTTTTTTCTCTTCAGTACTAAAATACTACTTTTCCTGAGCATGAGCTTCTTTCTTCTACTCTGTCCTTTGCTTCCTTCCCTTCTGTTTCCTTGTTTCCCTTCCTGCTTTCCTTAATTTTAACACTCCCGTCCCCCACAGCCTCATGCTGGTACTTCTGGGTGCATATGCACTGTTTACCCCTAATTTGTATTTAGTATTTCATACTTCTAAAATCTAAATTTCTCCTGACTTTAAGTCCCCTATTTTGTGTCTCTGCCACTAACTAGCCTTATTTCTACTCCTTGATTTCTTGGAGTCTTTTGTTTTTTTAACTTTTAATTTTGAAACACTATCAGTGTCACAGAAATGTTGCAGGAATAGTATAAAGAATTCCCTCTCCTTACCCTTCACCCAGATTTTCCTCCATTTTACCACTTACCACATTTGTTTTATTCTCTCTCATTACATATGCACACGTACACTTTTTTTCTGAACCTTTTTTTTTTTATAAGACTTAATTTGAGAGTGAGAGATGGTGAGCTGGGGGAGATTTTCTGACCCATTTGAGAGTAAATTGCCTGTATAGCACTGTGCAGTTATCAAAACCAGGAAACTAATGTTGATTCAGTACTGTTACATAATTTTAAGCTGCTTCTAATTGTCTCAGTAATGTCTGTTACTGCAGCTTGGGAGCAGGTTGGTAAGAGTCTAGGTCCCTAAAGTAGGATTACATTTTGTGTGAAATTGTCATGCCCCTTTAGTTTCTTGTAATCTGCCTTCCTTCGGGCTGCCTTGGTCTTTTTCATGACCCTGGCATTTTTGAAGAGTTCAGGTTCATCATTTTGTAGAATATTCTTCAGTTGGATTTGTCTGATATTTCCTCATGATTAGATTAATCTTTGCAGGAATACCACAGAAGCAAGTTATGTCCTTCTCAATGTTCCCTGAGAAGCTTCCAAATTAGCTTCTAAAAATTTTTTAAAAATCAGTTTTTGGTAAAATACAATAACAAAATTTACCGTCTTAACATTTTTAAGTGTACACTTCATCAGCAGTAAGCACATTCACACTGCTGCGTACCCAACCTCCAGAATTCATCTTGCCGAAGTGAAACTATATCATTTAGATCACTACTCCCCCTCCCCGTCGAAATGGTTTTCTTTTTTTTTTTTTTAAGATTTTATTTATTTATTTGTCAGAGAGCACAGGAGAGAGCACAGGCAGACAGAGTGGCAGGCACAGGCAGAGGGAGAAGCAGGCTCACTGCTGAGCAAGGAGCCCTATGTGGGACTCGATCCCAGGACGCTGGGGTCATGACCTGAGCCGAAGGCAGCCGCTTAACCAACTGAGCCACCCAGGTGTCCCGAAATGTTTTGTTTTCTTTGATGTTGTTGTTTTTCTTTGCTTTTGTGATCATTTTCTTCCTTAAATCTTGTTCATTTTTGAAGACCTAGCTTAAGTCCCACACTTTTATTAAAGCTTCTCTGACTACTGTAGGATGGAAAACTTTTTCCTTCTTTTCTTTTAGGTTATTGGGCTGGTCTAATAATTAAATCGACATAAGACACATGAATAGGAGCAAAACAAATTTTGTATGTACAGGAGCCTCATAAAATTATTAGACTCCCTGACAGGTAATTGAGGCTTATATTGCCATCCTGAGCTAAGGAGAAAGGGGGTAGAGGTCTGAGGCTTCAAAGGGAAGGAAGATAATTTACAGGAAGATGGGAAGAGCAAATGTTTGCCATGCCATGTAGAGAAGTCTCTCTGTCATAAAAGTTATCTCTGATAATAGCTCTTCCTGGTATAGATCCCCTGTCTAAATTCTTTCAGGCAGTTAAGGGGGATAAAAAAAAAAAAAAGCTTTTCCTGAGTCTGCCAAGTCTTAACTGCCTTGAGCTCAAAACAATCCACATGCCAAAGTGACACTTTTGGGAGTGCTGTATTCCGTTCCCCCTCACTTCTATAGCTCAAGTCATCTGTACTGCTGGGTTCTTTTTTCTAATTAAGAATTTAATCTTGTTTCTTTAAGTAGATTATACACTTCTTAAAAACATGTTGGACTCTTTTTTTTCTGTATAATTTCTTCTCTCTTGTTTCTAGGATGCTCTTCCTTAAAGTCTCATTTGTTCTTCATAGTGCAACTCAGATGCCATCATGTAAACACGATTACATACCCTTCTGGACTCCCTGTCCTCAGATGAGTCTCTTCCCTTCAGTTAGAATTATGATGTCATTGCTCCTCCTGATTTGTTTACATATCCATTCTAGTGCATGTCTGAGCTTGAGTTCTGTTCAGATGTGTAACACTTCGTCTCTTCCATTAGACTCCACACCATTTAGGGAAGAGATTGTATTTTATCCATCACTTGTATCCTGAGTGCCTGGTACAGGGAATTGCATGTTGTCAGTGTTTAATGAGGGCATGGACATTATCTGGTTTGTAGATAGCTATTTCCTTAGGTTACAGTGCCTGTTGGAACCCTAAATAATGATTGAATAAATTGAAATCATGATATGAATCGACCTGGCTATCTTGTCCAGAGGTGTGTTAAAATGCTAAGTTTATGTTTGATTTGAATAAAAACAACAAAAATAATGATCACCTTGGGTAGCATGAGTTAGGGGCTTATTGTAATAATTTGAAGATGGCTTTTTTGAAAGGTAGCCAGGAACCTGAGTTGGAGTCAGATTAATCAACAGACTGGCAGGCCCCTTGAATAAAAATAAAATATAAAACTTTAAATCTCCATACACAATAGTATCTTTTATGAGATTTTTTCTATCTCTTTAATCTATGGTTTTAACATTCTTACCCACAAAACATACTAATTTTCACACTATTTTCTGTTGATTAGGTGGATTTTATTTTGTTAGGTGGTGATCTTTTTCATGAAAATAAGCCCTCAAGGAAAACATTACATACCTGCCTGGAGTTACTGAGAAAATATTGCATGGGTGACCGTCCTGTACCATTTGAAATTCTCAGCGATCAGTCAGTCAACTTTGGTTTTAGTAAGTAAGTACATTTAAATGCTTAAGTGAATGTTTCCTTGTGTATAGTATTTTTTGTAAAAGACAAACGCCTTAACAATTAGCCATTTCACTTACACTGAAAGCTGTTTTCATAGTAAGTGTAATTCTTTGAATTTTCTGTACATTATGTTAACTTGTATTTCCCTAATTATTTTTATCTCTTGAGTATCTTCTTAAATTTTTATTGTACATCTTGGTATCTTCTCCTGTTCATACCCTTTGCCCATCTTAAAAATTGGGATTTTTGTCTTTTCCTGTTGAATTCACAGAGGTTGTTTATATATTCTAGAAACGAAACATTTGTTAGGCATGTATTTTTTTTTCCAGTTAGTGGATTATCTTTTGACTTTTTTATGGAGACTTTTGTTGACAAATTCTTAATTTTAGTGAGATATATCATTTTTTTCTCCTTAAGATTTGTACTTGGGACTGACTACTGATATCCTCCTAGAACGCCATGTTGTAAAGATAGTCTCATGTTTTTGTACAGGATACCACTTTGCACATAGTTGAAATATTCTCTCAGTCTCCTCAGACTATGCTAGTTTTTCTGTCTTTTCTTACCTTTCATCTGGTCAGCTATTTCATAAACTGTCCCTCAGTTTGGGTTTTTCTCGTGATTACACCAGGATTGTGGGTTTTCAGGAAAGATTCAGGAATTTCAGGAAATTCAGGAAATATTCCAAAGGTGAAGTGCCCTTCTCGTGGCATATCTGGAGTACGTGCTGTCAACATGGCTTATTACTGGTGAGGATAACCTTGATATCTTGGTTAAGGTGGTGTCTGCCAGGGTTCTCTGCTGTCAAGTTAGGATTTTTCCCTTTTCATATGCTGTTCATTAGAAGTGAGTTGCTAAGTCCAGCCTACACACAGAGAGGGATTTAAGTTCCACCTCCTAGAGAGAGGAAGGAGTGTCACAGAATATGGGCATATTGAAGCTATCATAGTCAATAAAAATTTTGAGGGAGTTATTTTGAGTCTCTGCACGTATTCTGTATTTCCTTAAAGTTTGTCCGCTAATTTTATTTATTTATTTATTTATTTCTAAATGATGACCTTTTTTTTTTTTTTTAAAGATTTTATTTATTTATTTGACAGAGAGAGATCACAAGTAGGCAGAGAGGCAGGCAGAGAGAGGGGCGGGGGGAAGCAGGCTCCCTGCTGAGCAGAGAGCCCGATGTGGGACTCGATCCCAGGACCCTGAGATCATGACCTGAGCCGAAGGCAGTGGCTTAACCCACTGAGCCACCCAGGCGCCCCTGTCCGCTAATTTTAGCATTCATCAGTGGTTCTTGCCTGTGGCAGTTCTAACTGTGGTGTTTTAATGGTGATTTTCTATTTCCATATTTTTTCTACATTTATTAGTAAAATTCTTCTGTAAGGAAGATTTGTCCCTTGTCCCGCATTTGTTAACTTACTCAGCTGTCAATCAGTAGGAACTTATTTGCTTGTTTATATAAGTATGAACCTATTTTTTTTCTTTAGACTATAATTTAATACTATTGTAATCTATTTTGTGGTTCAAATGATTAGCCATTGGGTACTTCTTCAGATTGGTTCCTACCTGCTCTTGACATACCCTTATCTTCCCCCTACCCCCTTACTTTTTGGTGCTAGAAGATGCTCCAAGCTGATTTTTTATTTTCCCTTCCTTAGCTTTAGACTCATCCATTTCTTCAAGGAGCCCTGGTTACTTTGGAGAATGGTATTTGAAAGCCCAAATCTAGATGCTGGACTTGCACATTGCTATTATATTGTTCCTGCTTCTAGGCTCTCTGTGCCCACAGCTAAGAAATACATGTATATGTACTACCCATGAAAACAGACCTATTCATATTTGTTTCTTATTTATTTATCCATCTATATTTTAAAAATAAGTTCATGTTGGGAGGTAAATTTTTAGAGATTTTTGTATGTAAGAAAATGACTGTATTTAACTTTATTCTGGATTGATAGTTTGGCTGAGTATAGAATAGGATTTTAAATGATTCCTATAATTTTTAACATATAGCCTTGTTTTCAGGAATTCTGATCAGTATCTTTACCTGTATTCTGTTCAGCTCTAGAACTTTAGTGTTTTCTTCTTTCATCTTATTTTTAAGCTGCATGCTATTTTTAAACTGCTCCACCCACCTTTGCAAACCTGTTCACATATTTCTTTGCTCACTATTGTTGCTTCTTGTATTTCATTTTTTTCTCTGGATTCTGTTTTCTTTCTAAAGTACAGTTTTCAGTAGTTTTTTCATTGAGTGTCAGTTGAGTGGTAAACTCTCATTTTTTGTTGCTGTTGAGAAGTCTGCTATCCTGTTAGTTGCTGGAAGAGCAGTAAAACATAGTGATTAAAAGCGTGGATTCTGGTACAAGACCATCGGATTTCGTGTCCTGGCTTTGCTCTACCTTAGTTTTATAATTATAATATGAGAAAACAATAGTGGTGATCTTACAGAGTTGTTGTGAGAAGAATTAATAAGAAAATTGCTTAGAATAGTAACTGGCAGAAAGAAAACACTCAGGTAACTATTAAGCCTTTTTCATTGTTCCTAGCATTTCACAGTCTTACTATGACATATTTAGCTGTGGATTTAGCTCTAATTGTTCTGCTTGCGTATCATGCATTTCAGTCTGACGATTTTTTTTTCTCAGCAATTTATTACATTTTCAAATGTTTCCTATTTCTCTTTTTGAATATTATTTACATCTCTTAATCTTTTTGTTATATTGTTATTACTTACTTTATCTCTTTGTGCTGTATTCTGAATAATTTTCCTTTCTAGTTTACTAGTTCATACAGAAAAAATAGAGAAAAGAAAAATAGAGAAACTGAAAGAAAAGACTACTAAATAAAGATTAGCCCCATTAGATGTGAAAGTATACTATGCCACGTTAACAAAACAGGATAAAAATTATATGATCATCTCTAGATGTAGAAAAAGCATTTGACAAAATTCAGCATCCTTTTATAATAAAAACTCCCCCAACAAAGTGGGCATAGAGGGAACATATCTTAACATAATAAAAGCTATGTATGACAAGCCCACAGCTAACATCATACCCAGTGGTGAATTTTCTTCTAAGATTGGGAACAACACAAGTTTCGCACTCTCACCTCTCATATTCAACATCATATTAGAAGTCTTAGCCTGAGCCATTAGGCAACAAAAAGAAACAAAAGGCATCCAGATCGGAAAGGAAGAAGTAAAATTGTCTCTATTTGTGGATGACAATATTATATTTAGAAAACCTGGAAGAATTCATCAAAAAACTGTTAGAACTAATAAATGAATTCAGTAAAACGGCAGGATACAAAATCAGTATACAAAAACCAATTGGATTTTTATATACTACTAACTGAATTAGCAGAAAGAAAAATTAAGGGAAAAAATAGAATAAAAAAAATAAAATACTTAGGAATACACTTAATCAAAAAGGTGAAAGATCTGTATACTGAAAGCTATGACATTGGTGAAATAAAGTGAAGACAAAAAGTGGAAAGATGTTCTGTGCTTACAGATTGGAAGAATTAATATTGTTAACCTATCCTTCTTACCCAAAGTGATCTACAGATTCGTGCAATCTCATCAAAATTCTAGTAGTATTTTTCATAGAAATAGAACAAATAATCCTGAAAGTTGTGTGGAACCACAAAAGGCCCGAAATAGCCAAAGCAATCTTAAGAAAGATAAATGTGGAGATATCAGCCTTGCTAATTTCAAACTGTATTACAAAGCTATAGTAATCAAAACAGTGTGGTATTGGCATAAAAACAGACATATAGGTCATGACAACAGATTAAAGAGCACAGAAATAAACTCATTTTTATTTGGTCAATTAATTGATGACAAAGAAGGCAAGACTATACAATGAGGAAAGAACAGTCTCTTCAATAAATGGTACTGGGAGCACTGAACAGCCACATACAGAAGAGTGAGGCTGCCCCCCTCTCTTACACTATACACAAAAATCAACTCAAAATGTATTAGAGACTTGAATGTGAGACCTGAGACCATAAAACTCCTAGGAGAAAGCATGGGAAGTATACTTCTTGACATCATTCTTGGCAGTGATTTTTTTGGATTTGACAGCAAAAGCAAAAATAAACAAGTCGGACTACCTCGGATTTAAAAGCTGCTGCACAGGAAAGGAAACCAGTAACAGAATAAAAAGGCAACCTATAGAGTGGAAGAAAATATAAAGGCATCTATCTGATAAGGGGTTAACACCCAAAATATGTAAAGAACTTATATAACTCAATAGCCAAAAAAAAAGGAGCAAAATCCAATCCAATTAAAAATGAGAAAAGGAACTGCATAGACTTTTTTTTAAAGAAGATCTACAAATAACCAACAGGTATATGAAAATGTACTCAAAATCACTAGTTGTCAGGGAAATGCAAATCAGAACCACAATGAGATATCACCTCACACCTGTTAGAATGGCTATCATCAAAAAGATAAGAGAACCAATGTAGAAAAGGATGTGGAGAAAAGGGAACTCTCATGTACTGTTGGTGGGAATGTAAATTGACTAAGCCACAATGGAAAGCAGTATAGTGGATCCTTCAAAAATAAAAATAGAACTACCATATGATCAAGCAATCCTCTTCTGTGTATGTATCCAAAAGAAAATGCCAACAGGGTCTTGAAGAGATCATCTGCATTTCTGTGTTCATTGTAGCATTATCAATTGTAGCCAAGATATGGAAGCAACATAAGGGCCTGTCAGTGGATGAATGGATAAAGATGGATTAAGATGATGTGCCATGTATATATGAACATGAAATATTAATTCAGCTATGAGAAAGAAGGACATCTTGCCATTTGTAACATGGATGGACCTTGAGAGCATTACACTGTGAAAAAAGTCAGGTAAAGAAAAATACTGTGTCGATTCCCTTAGCATATGGAATCTGACAAAGCTGAACTCAGAACCAGACTAGAATGGTGCTTAACCAGGGTAAGGACTTGAGGGAAAAGGGGAGATGTTGGTCAAAAAGTATAAACTTCAAGTTACAAAGTGAGTAAGTTCTGAGACTCTAATGTACAACATAGTGATGGTAGTTGGTAATATTTTATACTTGAAAGTTGCTAAGAGAGTAGATTTCAGATGTGCTTGTCACAAAAAAATGTGAGATGATGCAAGTGTTAGCTGTAGTGGTGATTTTGCAGTATATATGTTTTAAACAATACATTGTACTCCTTAAAGTTATACATTGTTGTATGTCAGTTATTTCATGATAAAACTGGAAAAAGTACAATGCTTCAGTTAATTAAAAATGTGATATGTTTCATGACTTGGTAGGCAGATAAGTGAAAGGGTATAGAGCTTCCAGAAGAAGCCTCAACACATGTAGGGATTTTGTATTTGGAGAAGGTGGTATCATATCTGCAGGAAAAATATGGATTATTCAACAAAAGTATTAGAAGAAACTATGAGACATTGTTTTAAAATTTAGATGCAGAGGGGCACCTGGGTGGTTCAGTGGGTTGGGCCTCTGCCTTCAGTTCAGGTCATGATCTCAGGGTCCTGGGATCGAGCCCCCCGCATTGGGCTCTCTGCTCAGTGGGGAGCCTGCTTCCTCCTCTCTCTCTGCCTGCCTCTCTGCCTACTTGTGATCTCTGTCTATCAAGTAAATTAAAAAAAAAAAAAATTAGATGCAGAAAAGGCTTTTCTGTGTACAATACAAACTGAGGAGCCATAAAAGTGAAATTGATATTTGTCTTTGTAAAAGTAAATTTGTGCAGGGCTGAGACAAAATGAAAAGTCAAGAGTTCAACTAGAAAGAATATTTCAGTTCATTGCAAATTAAGGTCTCATTTCCCCAAGAAAAATCCAAGAGTTAATAAAAACATAGGTAAAGGATATAGATTGAGTTCACAAAAGAAGTGGCATTTAAACATATTATAAGAATATGAAAAATACCAAATGGAATCCATTCATAATAAAGATAAAAAATTAAGCTCTACTGAGATGTTTTTCTCCTGTCAAATTGGCATAGGTCAGTGATTTTTCAATTCTGGGTGCACATTGTAGTTACCTAGAAATATTAAAAAAGATACTGATGACAGTCTCCAGGTCAATTACTGTCTGAGTGTGTCATCAGCATTGTTAGATCTTAAAAGATTCCTAGATGATTCTAACATGCCACTAGGGTTTAGAATCATGGGCATAGATTTAAAAGCTTGGTAACTTATTATGTTGATAGAATAAAGGGAAAAATTTGTCTCATGCATTGCTGTTATATTTTGTGTAAATTTGTCCAACTTCTATGGAGGGAAATTGGCAGAATTTCCAAATGTACAAATGCTTGCTCATCCTTTGACCTAATTCCCTTCTAGATGTTTTCTTACGCTCGCACAAGGGCAACTTTGTACAAGATTACCCAGTAAAGCATTATTTGTCAAGTAAAAAAAATGGAAGTATTCTAAATGTCCATTGGGGAGCACCTGGGTGGCTCAGTGGGTTAAGCCTCTGCCTTCAGCTCAGGTCATGATCTCAGGGTCCTGGGATCGAGCCCCACATCGGGCTCTCTGCTCCGCAGGGAGACTGCTTCCTCCTCTCTCTCTCTGCCTGCCTCTCTGCCAACTTGTGATCTCTATCTGTCAAATAAATAAATAAAATCTTTAAAAAAAAAATAAATGTCCATTGGTTAGGTAACTACTTAAACACATGATAGCCCATTCGATTGAAGTACTGTTCCACCAAAGAAAGTACCCAAACTCTTTATGTACTGATACAGAATGGTTTCTAAAATATTAAATGAAAAAGTGGGGTACAGAAACCTGTATTGTGCTACCATTTGTGTAAGAAGGAAGAAGGTACATTTATTTGCTAATGAAGGTGTAAGATACCATAGCAGAGATACACTAGAAGTTGTTAATTGCGTTTGCCTCTGAGAAGAGGAGCTGGATGCCTGGGCAGAAGTGGGTGGGAAGCTTGGAAATTGCACAGATAGTAAGTGATAGACCTGGAGTTTTGAATCTTGGTTTCCAAAGTGGATGTGCTTCCTTCCCTCCCCCTTCCACAAATAACCTTCTACAAAGGCTTTCAAAATTCTTAAGGCCTCTTTACTTTCTATTAGTCAGGTATACCTACCTCTCTTTCATATAACTCACAAATACTATATATTTCAGTGTTTTCTTTAAAGTGTAGTACTTCGAGATGCTTCAAACTTGAATTGACATGAATTGTTGCCTGTCATTTTATTTCTTTAAAGCGCCAAACTGGTGGTCTTCAGCCAACTTATATTATCTAGTTCGCCCATAATTGTATTGTTTTTTTAGAGGAGGATATTGGGGAAAACAGCTTTTCTGTTCATAGAAACAATAACTTTTTTTTTTTAAGGTTTCCATGGGTGAACTACCAAGACGACAATCTCAACATTTCGATTCCAGTGTTTAGTATTCATGGCAATCATGATGATCCCACAGGGGTAATTATTGGGTTTTTATGGTTTGTTGTCACTTTAGTTTGTGGAAAGCATTCTTGTCCTTCCCAGAAATTTTTAGTCAGATTGAGTCAGAAAGTCAAATTGACTTTGTATCATTCATCTAAGCTTTTATGCTGCTTTTTAGATAATTTTTTAAAATCTGGAGTAATAATTGGTGTGTGCGGTATGCTTTTATTTCATTAGTGCTGAGGTTGACAATAAGTAACCAGGAACAGGAATAAATACCTAACATTTGTACAAAGCTTTATAATTTACCTGGTGTTTTTATGTCTCTTATCTCAAAATCTTACCTGTAGGAAATGATTTCTCATCAATAGCTTTAAATCTGAATTAGCTCATCTTATTGCCTGTTTGATAGGGAAGCAATAATAGAGGTCCTACACTAAAAATATTTTTGTTTCATCTGATCATTAATATCATAGATTATTAGTTATCTAGTTTTTTCCTCCATGGCTTAAGAGGTCTGCTTTTATTACAAAACACTTATTTCAGGGCTGGCTTTTATTAATTGATTTATTTTTTAATGAGGGACTTGAACTCAGCCTCTGAGATCGAGACCTGAGCTGAGATCAAGAGTGGGACATTTAACCAGCTGAGTTACCCAAGCGCCCCTGGTTTTTATTTTTGGTGGCCAAGACATCATAAGGTTTTTTGTTTTTGTTTTTTTTTTTAAGATTTTATTTATTTATTTGAGAGAGAGCGAGTGAGCATGAGCAGGAGGAGGGGCAGAGGGTGAAGCAGACTCCCCGCTGGGCAGGAAGCCTGATGTGGGGCTCCATCCCAGGACACTGGGATCATGACCTGAGCTAAAGGCAGATGCTTAACTGACTGAGCCACCTAGGTGCCTCACATCATAAGTTGGTTTTCTTTCCCCCCACGTCATAAGTTTTGATGAAATGCTAACGTTGTTGCATGTGGTTTCAGTCGCAGTAGGTCATTTGTAAATGAAGAAAGGTAGCAAATACTTTTATTGTTGTAATTTTGTTTTGATACTATCCTAATCTATGTTTTAGTTAGCATATGGAATAGTATACTTTAATAGGTAATAATATGATTTGTAGATTATTTATTTTTAGGTACACATTAATATTCTTTGAAAATATTTTGCATAGGCAGATGCACTCTGCGCCCTGGATATTTTAAGTTGTGCTGGATTTGTAAATCACTTTGGACGTTCAGTGTCTGTGGAGAAGATTGACATTAGTCCAGTTTTGCTCCAAAAAGGAAGTACAAAAATTGCTCTATATGGCCTAGGTAAGATGGTTTTATTTTACCATTTATGCCAATAAATAGTTACTTAAACAGCAACTGAAATCAAATTCTGGAATTAATTTTGTTGCTGTTTGGGAAAAAAAGTGAGGCAGATCTGTTCCTAATGAGTGACTATAAAAAAATGATAGAAGGTTTTTGTTGAAATTTTTTAGTATTTAATAAGGACCATTAGCCCTTGATACTTCTTTTAAAGCCGTTTGGCAAAAAAAAAAAAAAAAATCCTTTAATTTCTGTTGATTTTTTTTTTTTCTTTTAGACTCAAATATAGAATCCTGAATGTTAAAATTACAGAATAATTAGAAACACTGCATTTTGGTATCTTGGAGGTCTTTGAAATCTAAAGCTTCACTATCTAGTCTAGTAACTACCAGCCTCATGTAGATATTGAGCACTTGAAATGCAGCTGGTCTGAATTGAGTTATGCTGTAAATATAAGATCACAGCAGATTTCAAAGATGTAGAAAAAAATGTAAAATGCATTATTAATCTCTCGGATTAAGTAAAATAAATTAAAATTAATTTCACCTGTTTCTTTTTATTTGTTTTAATGTAGTTACTAGAAAATATAAAATTACATAATTGGCCTGTGTTAGTGGCTTGTGTTATATTTTTGTTGCAACATTGCTAGTCCAAAGCTATCATCTGTAATGCTGAATATGTGCTTTATCAGCTTGGCTATCTTCAATTTATTTAGTGTCCAGTAGGTAAAAATCTATTTGCTAGGCTTGATTCCATATCAACAAAGAAATCAAAGAATATTTTTAGAGTGCATTCCAAGTCTATTTGTTGAGTCCTCCTTGGACTAAGTTCAGCTTCATACTTTATAATGCAATAGCTTTACTGTTTTTATTGTATATAATTTTAAAATTTATATTCCATGTTAAATCAACTGTAAAGTACCCCAAAAGAAATTAGGAAAAAATTCCACACTGTAGCCTTAACATAGTCCTTTTTTTTTTTTTAAAGAGATTTTATTTATATATTTGACAGAGAGCACACAAGCAGGGGGAGCAGTAGAGGGAGAGGGAGCAATAGGCTTTCCAAAAAGCAGGGAGCCCATATGGGGCTCGATCCCAGCAGCCTGGGATCACAACCCTAGCTGAAAGCAAAAGCTTAACCAACTGAGCCACCCAGGTGCCCCCTTAACATAGTTTTTATATTTTTGAGTGATTTTAGTATAATAGACTTAGAAGACCTTGTTTACTTCATTCAAGTCTCTTTGTGTGTATATATATCTATATGTAGATACAGATATATATCTTTTAAGATTTTATTTGACACAGAGAGAACACAAGCAGAGGGAGCAGGAGAGGAAGAAGCAGGTTCCCCACTGAGCAGGGAGCCCAACATAGGGCTGGATCCCAGGACCCTGGGATCATGACCTGAGCCGAAGGCAGAGGCTTTAATCCACTGAGCCACCCAGGCGCCCCTGGTTATCTATATTTTAGAGATAAGGAAAATGAGATCAAAGTCTGATTTCCTAAGTGGTAGAGCAAGGAGTGAAATACACTTTTTAAAAAGATGCTAACAGGTATTTTAATCACTGCAGTGCTAGAGATCGTTTCTGCAGAAAATGGGTGATACTCCCACATTCAAACTAAGACGGATCTCATTATGCCTCAGGACCACCTGTAGCATTGCTCAAGTCATCCATTTTTTCCCAAACTCTCATTTCATCCTGTTCTGTTCTCCTTAACTGGACTCTATCCCCCACTCCAAATTCTCACGCTAGCCCTTCTCTCTACAGTTAATAGAATCCCTCATATCATGTTTCTTCTCTGCATGGTATCTCTGCTTCCCAGCCTACAGGGAAACTGGTCCCTAAGGTTCTGTGTCCCACATGCTTCTCTGCCTCTCTCAGGTTTCTTACAGAGTTTAGGGCAGGAGCAGTGGGGATGGGTGGGGTGGAAATCCCCCTTCTCCCTGCTTGCCACGTCCTTTCCTGTCTGCAAACATCCTGCCCCCTCAAGGCTAATTGGCTAAACTACCCAGCCCTTCCCCCTCAAATTTTTCACCTACCTGCCTTCAAGTTTTGTCAGCGTTCTCAAGACTTAAACACCTAAGTAGATAACCTAATGCCCTGGACTTTGTATGCCTTGACTTTTTTTGTTTCCAGTTTATATGTTCTGTATTCCAATATCCATTCCATTGGTCACACTCTAGAAATTTCTTTTAAAGAAGTTAGACTTTTTCTAGTTCTTAGCTTCTGCGTTATTGGCTCTTTTCCCCCAAGGCCTTCCCTAATGACTGCACAAAGTAGCAACTGTCCCCTCACTGATACTTGCCCTCTTAGCATCCTTTTTCCCTTTTATAATATTTAAAAGTGTAATTTGTGTGTTTAGTTTTTTTTGTTGGCCTTCTCCACTGGTATAGGAAGAATTATTTAAAAGTCATTATGTTATTAAAAAGCAGAATATCTTTATTTAAAAACAGTATATAAGAATGTTATTTTTAAAGACATTTATTTTTTTACCTCATCCTTTTTAACATTTTTTTTATTTTTTATTTTTATTTTTTTTTGACAGAGACAGAGATCACAAGTAGGCAGAGAGGCAGGCAGAGAGGGATTGAGGAAGGGAAACAGGCTCCCAGCTGAGCAGAGAGCCCGACTCGGGGCTCGATCCCAGGACCCCGAGATCATGACCTGAGCCGAAGGCAGAGGCTTTAACCTACTGAGCCACCCAGGTGCCCCCCTTTTTAACATTTCTATTATAATGTGTATACTAAATGGAAAGTATGTATAGTAAAGGGGTAGTGAAAAACAACATTATTGGAAATTTTAATAAGAATTTAAGAAAACTTGGGGTGCCTGGGTGGCTCAGTGGGTTAAAGCCTCTGCCTTCGGCTCAGGTCATGATCCCAGGATCCTAGGATCGAGCCCTGAATCGGGCTCTGCTCAGCAGGGAGCCTGCTTCCCTTCCTTTCTCTCTGCCTATCTGTGATCTCTGTCAGATAAATAAATAAAATCTTAAAAAAAAAAAAGAATTTAAGAAAACTTAAAATAGAAATAGTTTCCATAGAAAACTTCAGATTTTCATTCCATGTTCTCCAGATTTCGAAGGTATGTATGCCTGACGTGGGAAACATTTTTAAAATGCAAGTGTCTTCTCAACAGCTATCATGCAAGAACGTGGAACATACTCGTTTGTAAATGATTCCAGATTTCAAATGTATCTCTAATAAGAAAATGAAATACTTAGAGAAGCACATAAGTTAGAAGCAAAACATTCATTTTTAAACCAAGTAAAAAACAGGTTTTAAAATAATGTCTGTTTCAGGGTCCATTCCAGATGAAAGGCTCTATCGAATGTTCGTCAATAAAAAAGTAACAATGTTGAGACCAAAAGAAGATGAAAACTCTTGGTTTAACTTATTTGTGATTCATCAGAACAGGTGAAAGTATTTGGGGTTTTTTTTTTGTTTTTTAATTTTTGAGTCCAGTATTGAGATTCCTCAAATCTCTATTTCTAGGCTTTTGTGTTTCTGTAAAATGTTCCTTATTCTCTGAAAGTTGTCAGTGCAGGATCACGCAAAATGTCCATGTGCTTTCTGTGACTGCATTTTGAAATTGTTTCCAATACATTCTTATCTGTAAAGAATGTTTATGACATATGAATAAGGTACAGGAATAACTATAAAAGTGAATACTTTTAAATTCAGCAGAGAAGTGGAACATTAACAATATGTTATCCCATGCCCTTCCCTAATCCCTTCTCTTTCCGCATACCCCAGAGGGAAGCACTATTTTTAATTTGTATTTAATTAGTCTGTTGCTTTTCTTTATTGCTTAACACATAATTATCTGTCATGAGTATTTTATTTAGTTTTGGAACAACTGGAACCCTTCTGTGTATTTTATGCAGCTGGCTTATTATGTTCCACATTACATTACTAAGATTCATCCATTTTGATGCTTAAGAGCATAATTAATTTCCACTGATCTGTACAGTTATAGTTTTTCTTGTGTTCGTGAATGTTCTATATTATTTCCAGAGTCTTGCTTTTTTCAGCCTTTTTGTTAAGAATACTCTTACATGCATCTCCTGGTTGCGTATAGGCAGGTATTTTTCTAGAATACATTAGATATAGCTAGATCAGTTGTCTTTTGTTAGTATTCTGAAGAGGGTTGATCTGTTGTTAGGGTTCAGGATTGACTGAAAGGAAGGAAGACTTGATGCAAGATTTATCGTGACAACTGTAGTTAAAGTGTGAAATGATGGCAGTGAAAGTGATGTGGAGAGGACAAACCTGAAAAGTTACAAGGAATAATCCAAAGGGATTGAGGCCTGATTAAATAATTTATTACTTATCGAACAGACACTTATTGAATGCAGAATACTGGTACTTAAACCCACTAAGCACTCAGTGAAAGAAAGGCCTGACAAGGCAGCCTTCTGTTCTATATATGCTCTCAAACAGTGAGTTTCAAAGGAGGAGCAGGCCAGAGTTTTAGTAAGTGCAGTCTCCCTGTAACTTTGCACCCCTGGGAGTTTGTTCTTTCTCTTGCTTCGGGCTTCCCAATTCTGCTCCCCTTTCTACTTTCCCAAAGTAGGGAAAAGTCAGAAGGAAAAATCATAAATGATTCCAGGAACTTCGGTCAGAATGAGAGGTAGAATGGCAGCATCAGGAATGGGAATGGGTAGGATGATGTTGATAATGGCTAGTTGCTGGTGATGTTAACACTGATAATTTGATGAAGGTGGTATATGCTAAGTTGCACCAGGGTCAAGGTCCCATTTTCCACTTTGTAATTAATATTTTGGGAAAAACACTGTTTGGCCTTAAAATTTTGCCTGCTAATTTTGTGTGTTAGGTGGGGGATCTCATTTCCAGCAATGAACATGATGGTGTTGCAGTTGTTATTTTTTTATTTCCCCTCATTCTTTCTGCATTTGTTAATTGAAATTCTTCTATAAGGAAGATTTGTCCCTTCTCTCTCGTTTATTTATGTTGCTATGGACTTAAGGATATTTATATTATCCTTTGAGTTATAATCCAAAACTATCAGGGTTTTTTTTTTTTTGGTTGTTGTTGCTCAAATTGTTCCAGTTTTGACCACTGAGAGTTCTTTTATTTTAGCTTCTTTGTCCTTTCAGCATGCCCTCTTCCTTTTTATTTATTTTTGGTCATGTCCTTCACTTTCTGGTACTATAAGGTGCACCAGGCTCATCTTGTATTTTTTGGCCCTAGTCCTTGAATCAACCACTTTGCCAAGGATCCCTGATTGCCTTTCTTGGAAAACAGTATTTAGAAACCCAGATACATCCGCCAGGTGTGCTTGTTGCTGCTGGGACTCTCTTAGCCCTCAGTGATCAGAGTGAAGGGAATGTGTGTATATATTCTAACTCATGTATATACATCTGTAGCTGTTAAAAACACACATGCAAGCAAGAGTTTGTACTTACTCTAATCCAGCCCTATAGGGTTCATTTTTGTCTTCTCCCTTTTCTTATTTAGGAGTTCTTTCTCTAACAGTTAGAAACCTGGATCATATTATCTGTAATATATTTACTTAATTTTTTCAGTCTTGGTTGACATATAAGGTAATTTCAAAATTGCTGACCTCTACCCATAGAGAAACAAATTGTCCAACGAGTGTAGTGTTTATGTAAGTTGTTTTAGTCTTTAGCCTTACTATATGTAGTCAAAACACCACTTGTGGATTTACTTGGCCACCTCCTTTTCCTCCAGCCCCTTCAACATGATTATGCAGTTCTTCTATAATATTGTTGGGCTCATTTGTCACCCTCTATATTCTTACGTACTTTTTTATTGCTTCCATGGACTTACAAAAACAGGGTTTGTCCTAGTGAGTGGCTTCTCATGAGCCTTTTACATTTTGCTTTATTTCCCATTTGTGTCTATACATGGGCCAGTTTCTTTCTCTGGCTGAAAAAGAAAGTAGACTCCAAAGCAGAAGAGGACCTTGTCGTACAAAATACTTCCATCAGAATGTTTTGGCCAACTTTTTGTTTGTTTGTTTTGTTTTGTTTGGGTCAACTTTTAAGTCACAAATCAGAGTCAGTCCACCAGTATAATGTTCCCTTTTCTGTGAAGGAGTCAGTGTTCTGTGAAAACACAGTTACATCGTATAGTATTTGAGTTATCTGTTTCTTCAGTAACTGTGATTATGTCATACCCTAGATAGGTGTTTTTTTTACATAAAAACATCCTTAGCTACAGGAGCCTGCAGCTTGTCTGATCACTTTCAGTTCTTCCTTGCATTCCTTCTGCTCTGCCATGCTCCTCTCCTTGCAGTCCTTGAACTCACTGAATATATTCCCACTTCACCACCTCTGCTACCCATCTGCTCTAGGACTCTGCCCAGGACTTAGCCCTCTTTCTAGAACTTTCTTCCCTTGCATGCTCGATCCCTCGTTGCAGTTCTCTGCTCATGTGTCACCTGACAGAGCGTCATATCCTAACCACCAGAGTAGCTTAGTAGCATTCCCATTCTGTGTCACTTCTCCCTTTATCTTTCTTTACAGCACCCACCACCACCTGACAGGTTAAATGTGAGTACACATGCACACACATGTACATATTGTATTATTGCTTGTTCCCCAACTAGCAAGGGCTTTGTTCCGTGCTATGTCTTTGGTATCTAGAAGAGGCCTGGGACACCTGGCGCAGAGTAGACCCACAGGAAATATTTGTTGAATGAATGAATGTTGATTTGCCTTAAGTGAATGCTAGGTTGAAGTATTTGGATAGTTATTAAATTCCCAGTGATAAAGTCAGCGTTAGGGCGAACTTGCTTTTCCTCACTTTGGGTTTTCACATATCTTTTAATAATAACAGCTAATCTAGGTATAAAACCAGAGTTTGCAAATCTTCATGTAATATTTAATATTGAAAACTCATCTCTTAGATAAGACTGAAATTCTTACTCCCATTCATCTCAGTAAACATGTTAAAAAATGGCTGGACATGTTTAGAGATATGGTTTTTTTCTACAAAGTTTAGACTTAACTCACTTTCATTTTCTGCCTCTATGAGTAATCAAATCAATTTATATGTTTCCACTATTGATAGAGCTCATGCTGCTGCTCTTCTGATTTCACTTCCAACTCCTCCCTGCATTCCTTCTGCTCAGCCACACTAGAGAAAGCTCAGCTCATGCTTTTCTGGCTTGCCCTCTGTAAAGCCTTTTGCAGTTTGCCTCTCAGTGTGGAACTGATCCGTTTCTCTTTTGTGGCTCCTACCTGTCTGTGTCCTGCAAATTTGTAAACCGGTTGAGGGCAGGAATTAGGTATTATCTTTGCACCCCTAATCCCTTGAATAGTTTCTGGCACAAATAAGAGTTGTAATAAGGCTTTAATGGATGGGGAAAGAAAGATCTGTATAGCTTTTCTTAATATGAAGTGTTCCTATAGCTGTGGATGTTTATATTTATTTTTTTAAATCTTGGTATAGGAGTAAACATGGAAGTACTAACTTCATTCCAGAGCAATTTTTGGATGACTTCATCGATCTTGTTATCTGGGGCCATGAACATGAGTGTAAAATAGCTCCAACCAAAAATGAACAGCAACTCTTTTATGTATCACAACCTGGAAGTTCAGTGGTTACTTCTCTTTCCCCAGGAGAAACTGTAAAGAAGTAAGTAATTATTATATTTTGCAAATCAATTAGAATAAACAAATCTCTTGCTATAACCATCCTACAGGTTCAAAGTACTGATGGTTTTTTATATGTTAGATTTCTTTAGGAAGATTGATTATCCGATGTAGTCTGACTAGTTTCCCAGATCTTAAGCCATTTCAAAGGAGAGCGTCCCAATGGTGTTAATGATTTTGCTGCTTTTATTAGGCATATTCAGGCCTAACACTTTTACTAATTAAACTTCAAGTTAGAATGGTGTGGATGATGATTACTAATTTCACAAAGTCCATTTGTAAACAAATACACTGTATGCCATTTAATTGAGATTTTTCTGGTTATAAATGCAACATTATAGTATATCTCATTTCTTTAATTCTTTAGAGGAATTATATGATAAAGTAGTTAACGACGATTAAGCCCAATTGTTGTAATGGATTTTACCTTTCAAATCCACTCAGATTTTGATTGTTATGATGATAATAACAGGTTTAAAGAATATGGTAGTAGGATGTAAATTTGGCTTTTTTTCTTCAGAGTTCTGCTAATTCATTTTATGTGTGTGTGTACGTATATACTCACACATAATCCATATATGTGGGATAGTCTGTCTGTTGTCATGGTCTGGTCATGTTGTGTCCAATGTACTGTCATCTTTCCTCACTAGAGTGTATATTTGTTCAGGCAGGGAGGGATGAGTGGATTTTATTCTGTGGATGAATGTTAACATTTTTTTTCTGGTGATACAGCATCAAGTTGTTAAAAGATTTTTTTAAGACTATGTTTTTATGGAGAAATATTCTGTAGGAACTTGGAGATACAGTAGTTTTGGTGTGTACATTTTCCTGAGAAAATTTACATTCTGACTACTTTCATTTCCCTCCTCATTTCAGACATGTCGGTTTGCTGCGAATAAAAGGAAGAAAGATGAATATGCAGAAAATTCCTCTTCACACAGTGCGGCAGTTTTTCATGGAGGATATTGTTCTGGCTGATCATCCAGACATTTTTAACCCAGATAATCCTAAAGTAACTCAGGCCATACAGAGCTTCTGCTTGGAGAAGGTAATCCTCTAGATAAAGTTCAATGAGATCTGCTTTAGCTGAGAGGTGATTTACATTGAAGTAAATACTTCCATAGAGTAGGAGAAGTTGTACTTGTTCCAGTCTCATGAAGCCCACAAGGAAGCACTGTTGTTCCATAATTGAGTTTAATTGTATCAATGACCTTTTTTCTAGTCTTGGAGATGGAAGAATGTTAAACATAGAAGAAACTTTAATTAAGCCCCCTCCCAGTTCCAGTCCTCTTCCTCAAAAATCTACACATAATCTTTTCTTTGTTTTTATTCTGATTTGGCAATTTGTTCATTTTATTTCTGAAAGCAAGCAGTGGCTTTTATTGGGGAATGGGAAAATACAGTGGAGGATAAGTAAAGCCTTAGCATTTCTAATAATCTCTGTTAAGCATCCCTTTCACCCTGAAAGCTGCCTCCAGTGGAGATCTTCAAATGTGCCTATTATGTGCCTTGTAGCTTTGGCATAGGTACCATACCTCACCTTCCATGCAGGTTCCCCCTCCCCAGCCTCTGAGAAATTCTAGAGCTGCTGCAGAGGTTGTGCAAATGCACTTAATAATATGTAAATGGACAGCTTAATACCATTAATTGCTGACAGTCACTGTAATTCTTATAATTATCACTGATATTCATCGATTATGTAGTATTCTGGGCACTGTTGACAGCATTTTGCATTTAATCCACTCAGCAATGCTGTCAGTAGGTAGATCCTGTTGTCCACATTTTATGGAAAGAGGAACTGAACCTGAGATGAAATCACTCACCCAGTGTCACAACCTTCCCAGGGCATGTAATTCACATGTAACTCACATAGCTGAGTATGCTGGTTTCAAGAGGATTAGACCCAAAAACTCACACTAAGACTGTGATTTCTGTGTCTATTTCTGTGTTAGCCCCCGTGACACTCTGTAGGTAGCTCTCTGAAGTTTCACCCTGAGGAGGGTATGTCCACAGGGTCGTACCCAGACTCACAATGTCCTTAGAGCTGAAAGAGCCTGTTTTCTGAGTTGTTCCAAATCAACTTGTGAGGAGTTCTGTTGGACTGAGTTCCTATATGTGTCCTTGGGAGGTAGAAAATGGCTTGGTTGATCAGGCCTACGTCCAGTCTTTTAGCCCGGGTAATCCCTTGTTGTGGGAGGTTGCATTGTAGGAGTTCAACAACATCCTCTCTGACCCCTAACCCTCTAGGTGCCAGTAGTATCCTTCCCCCAAGTCATGACAATATTTTTATTTTGAGATTAAAGAAATGCTTGAAAATGCTGAGCGAGAACGTCTGGGAAATTCTGGACAGCCAGAGAAGCCTCTTATCCGACTGCGAGTAAGTTCTGTGTAGAGAAATTAAACCTTATTGATTTTCAGAGGACAGTACTTACACGGTTTCCATAATTTTTTTTGTTTTATAAGTTAGTAAGGAAAGTATATACAATAATAAGAGCAATCACCATCTGGCACCAAAAATAATAAAGCTGTCAGGATTTGAGTTAATCATAGTTTGATTCTGATAAATTTAATTTTTTTTCTTATTTTTTTCATTTTCTGAATAGTCTGTTGTTCTGTTTAATAAGTTGGCAGGATCTGACTCCATCTTTTTTTTTTTTTTTGACTCCATCTTTTACTACCTCTCTCCTCTCACTCCCTGTGGCGTCCTGCAGTTGTCCTCTCACACTCTCCCTTCCTTCATGTCTGCTTGGTGAGGCCCCCCCAATGAGATGGCACCCCCACATCTTCTCACCAGCACTCCTGATTTCACTTACCCTCCCTATCTTTGTTCTCCACAACACATCCTCCTAACCTACTATATGCGATGTATTTATTTTGGTTATTGTGTGTCCTCAACTACAAAACTGTGAGCTCCGTGAGAGCATAGAACTTTGTGAATGTTGTTGACTAATGTACCCAGAGATCTCACAACAGTTGTGGCGTATAGCAAGTGCTTGAGAAATATGTTGAAAGAATTAAGTATTTGAGAATATTAAAAAATTTAAATAAATTGAAGCACTTCCTTTGCCTGTAAACCTACTTACTCGTTTCCATCATCATATAAAAAAAAAAAAACAGACCTCTTTTTTTTTTTTTTGGTCCCTGTGCCTTTCCCTTCAACTAGTTCTGCCCTTGTTTTTATTTTCTCCCAAACTCCTCAAAATACGTAGTCCTTAATTGCTCATTTAACATTCTGTTCCTCAGTCCACTATAACCAAGGCTCTGACACCACCATCTCAGATGGTGTTCAGTTGTCCAAGGCAGTAACTTGTTTTCATCTGGCTGAACCAGTCTTTGGCATTCTTTTCTTTGAGTTACATTTGATCGAACCTCTCTCTTAGCCTTCTTTTCAGCCTAGGCATATGGCTTTAAGGACCACCTATAGAGTGACGATGCCCACATCTTTACCTCCGTCTTAGACCTCCTTGTTGAGATCCAGGAGCTTCCCCCCCTCCCCCCCCCCCCCCACCAAGCCTGGTACTCAAGAAGTAATCAAAGCAACAGCACTGACATCACCTGAGAAACTCCTCTTTCTTTCCTTCTTTCTATCTTTCTTCTTTTCTTCTTTTCTTTCTTTCTTTCTTTCTTTCTAACAATTACTGCTTACTTACATATAGAGAGGGGAGGGAGAGAAAGAAGCAGAAGGCAGGAGGCAAGGGAGAATCCCAGACAGACTCCATGTCTAGCAGGCAGCCAGATGTGGGGTTTGATCTCAGAACCCTGAGATCATGACCTGAGCCACCCAGGTGCCCCTCCCATGGGAAATTTTTTAAAATGCAGAATCTCAGGCACTACATCAGACCCACTGAACTGCATTTTAATAAGATCCCTAAGAGATTTGTATACATGTTAAAATTTGAGATACTCTGGGATATATAGTGTGAAGATAAAGAGTACAGTCTAGAGCCAGAATGCCTGGGTTGCTATATGACCTCGAGCAGTTGAATATTTTGTCCCTTGGTTTGTACCTCATACAATTATAGGATCAAAGTGAATTAAATATCACCTGTTGCACAGTAAGTAATCTGGTCCTTTCTGTACCCATTGTCATTGCTGAAGTTGAGCCCTGACTTTCTCTTATCTGGCCTATAAATGCAGTTTCTTTCCTGACTCTGCCTTCAGTTTCTCCCTCCCCCCACCCCAGCCTATTCACACTAATGCCAAAGTCATCTTTGTAAAACATAATCTTACATGTCTTTACTGCTAAAAATTACTTAATGATCCCCTAGTGCTAATAGGAACAAGTCTTGCATGGCATTCAAGGGTTTCATGACCTGGTCAAAACTGACCTACTTTTTCTGCCAGAGCCTTCTTAGTTCCAGCTATATTAGGCTAAAAGTTACTGCTTCCTGGGTCCAGTGGAGTTTATTCTACTCTTCCATACCTTCACTCATGTTGCTCCTGCTGTGTGCAGTGTGCTTCTCTCCTTCCATAGCATTTCCTTCAGCATCCACTTAAAGCTTTCCCCTTTTCCAAGAACCTGTCTGGACCTCCCTTCAGGATAGGCGCTTCTACCTTTGTGCCCTTGGTCTGCTTTGTATGTACTTGTTAAGCACCATCCCCATTCTGCTTGTACTTACTTATTTACATGTTTGTCCTCTCAGTCAGCCTATGAATTTCTTGACAAATAAGATTAAACTTCTTTATGGCTATCTCCCTGGGCCTTAACGGAGTGCCCAGCACATTGTGGACTCCTCAGTAAAGTTTGCTTAGTGAATGAGTTTTTGGACTCCTAGGAGCAGAAAATTAAAAATCAACCTAAGCTGTTGTACCATTGATAAAATGTATGAAGAGTTTTGGGGAGACCCAATAGCCTGAGCATTTAGCATTTTCTGTTTTATAACATGGTTGCTGTAGAGATGTAATGCATAGTTGCTCAAAGAGAACCACATAGTTCTCTTTATTGAGGCAGAAGATCCCTTGTCCCATCTATGTCCACCTTATACCATTAGAAGCCAGCACAGTTAAATAGAGAATTGGCATTCCTTTTCCTAAACATAGTGAATTATTAAATCAATCATGAAACAAAAGGACAGATATTTTCATTAGTAATAGTCCAAGAGTACATTGTATCAACTAAGGGACCCTCATTAATTTTATGATTCAGTAAACAAGTACTTCTGAGTACATTTTGTTCTGCATGCTGGGGGACACAGTGACAACAAAACAGGAGGTTTTGAATATATCTGTCTTGCGGGAGGTGGAGGTGTGAGGAGAGATACAAAAAATAAATAGCAAATAAATGAACAAAATGCCAGCCAGTGCTAAGTGTGATGTACGGTGTAAACCGGGTGGAGGGTAGGGGGGTTTCGATAGGCTAGTGATGTGGTACGATGCCTGTTCCCAGAGCCTGTTTTTAGAACAGCTAGTTTGGGGAAGTGATTCTATCTCTTCGGGGGAAAAATGTAGTATGCATTTCTCTTTGGAAAGGTCTCCGTATGGCTGTAAACTTCATAACTTAGAAAGAGCCTGACTGACTGACTTCTAAATAGATACTATGTTTTGAAGGTAATCATTTCTCAAAGCTAACACATTGGATTTTTTTCCTGTGTGGATTTTCCCAGCATTTCTTTCTTAACCCTAAGTTAGTGAAAGTATACCCCTAAGATGCTAGACCAATTAATTAATGCATATAGGGCTGGCATTTTACTTAAGTGGAGAATTTTCTCTCTATTTTGAAAGTTTAAACATTTATGTTAGAAATTTCACCTTCTTTCTTGGTGGTACTCCCGGTGCCTAGGCTCTTAGTGTTATCATAGGGAAATGTTATCGTTCATACCTTGTGGGATTACTTGCTGTACTTCGGGTCTGTCAAGCAAAATGTCTTGTGTAAACTCATAAACCTTCGAAGCTTTGTTTTCTCAGTAGAATAAAATGTATTAACACCATCATGATCTTTAACATGAATTACAGAACATCTATTAACTTTAAAGTATTGAGCATAAATGTAAATAATGAAATTATTAAAAACAACTGTTGTGGGGTGCCTAGGTGGCTCAGTGGGTTGAAGCCTCTGCCTTCAGCTCGGGTCATGATCTCAGGGTCCTGGGATCGAGCCCCACATCAGGCTCTCTGCTCAGCGGGGAGCCTGCTTCCTCCTCTCTCTCTGCCTGCCTCTCTGCCTACTTGTGATCTCTGTCAAATAAATAAATAAAATCTTTAAAGAAAAAAAAAAACCAAAAAAACAACTGTTGTATCTGGCCTTCATAGCTTGTTTTGTATTTCCAGGTGGACTATAGTGGAGGTTTTGAGCCTTTCAGTGTTCTTCGCTTTAGCCAGAAATTTGTGGATCGGGTAGCTAATCCAAAAGATGTTATCCATTTTTTCAGGCGTAGAGAGCAAAAAGAAAACACAGGTAAGCTAGTTATTTTCACAAATTAAAAAACGCTTTTTGCGGTGTTTACAAAATTCAGTCTTTAGTAAAAGAAGTAGAAAATAATGAAAATATTTTTATGTGATTACTTCTAATATCTTAAACTGGCAGTTGGAATAATTAAATCTTTTGTCTTCTAAAAATTCGATAGCAGTTGTTTCAAACAAGATAACAGTAAAGAAAGGGAAGACTTTCTCTGCAGATATAGTTTTTAGAAACAGTTCTACCTGCTGAGTAACAGTGCATACAGACTTTAAAGATTTATTGCTCGGGGTGCCTGGGTGGCTCAGTGGGTTAAAAGCCTCTGCCTTCGGCTCAAGTCATGATCTCAGGGTCCTGGGATCAAGCCCCACATCGGGCTCTCTGCTCAGTGGGGAGCCTGCTTCCCCCTCTCTCACTGCCTGCCTCTCTGCCTACTTGTGATCTCTCTGTTAAATAAATAAAAATCTTTAAAGATTTATTGCTCAAAATATGTGTTATTGACAGTACGTTATTAGTGTTCAGAGAATATACTCAAATTTTGCATCAAGTATTTCAGGTTTTGAGTATACAGGATTTAGGAAGACTCCAGTCTTTTGGAATAAGAAGTATCTTATAGTTTAGTGTTTCTCTTGATCAGAAATTAATTTATAATTAAATTTCATAAAAATGAATTGCCCTTATTTTAAATGCATTTAAATGCATATAAAAATAGGCCATCCAGCTGAAATAGTGCTTTTTTTGTAAGAAATTTGATCTTCTTAAAGCTATTGAGTCAGAGAATTTTTATAGAAAAATATGGCCCTTGTTTTATAGGTAAGGCTATTTAGGTTTTTTTATTAATAAGCTTCAATTTTCAGTGTCAAGTTGTGACCAGATTCTTTGCATGTTAAACAACCTGAACCATTCATTCAGATATTTAAATGGAACTCATAAAATACTGTTTTAGGAAAAAATCCTTATCAGATAATTATTTTCTTATGCTATGAGTTTCATCTAGTTACTTATTGTAACTAGATGTGGTTTACTTTAATTGTCCATCCTTATCAATACCTTGAGATTTTATGGGTATAGCATTCATCATAATACAGAATATAAAACTAGTATATTGTTACTTGAATTTCATACATAGTTTTATTCTAATTGTTCCTTTTTGGTTTAAACATAAATTGCTAAACAGAAACAACCCTTTTGCATGTTTCATTGAAAGCATTTTTTGTTACTTTGGCCAGCTCTACTTCTCAAGTACCTGTGTGACATTGTACAAATTATATAAGCTCTCTGATGTTTGATCTTGTCTGTGAAATGAGGATAATGACTGAGCCTGCCTCATAGAGTCATGGTGAGGATTAGATGATACGATGTGTGTAAATAGTCTAAACATAGTGTCCAGCATCGTAAAATGTAGTGATCATACTTAGAAAGCTGTATTAATTCTACTGTCTTTGAGGTTTGTTTTTTTTTTTTTAACCGTCTTGAGATTTGAAAAAGATTTCCGCTCACTAGCCTTCAGGCACTTTGCAAGAAGCATGCTGACCGTCATGCCTCTTTACCCTCCAGGCCACATATTTTTTCCTCTGCCTCAAGTACTTTTTTCTTTTCCCTGTGTTGCTTAGTGAATCTTATTTATTCTGCAGTCTTGATTCAAATGATAGCTGCATCTGATACCTGCACATTATTTTCGGTCTTCTCTGAGGAGAATCAGGGCATTTCTTCTCTGTGTGTCATGCTGTTTTTACCTCTCATAGCATTTCCCGCTTTTTTTTTTTTTTTTAAGATTTTATTTATTCATTAGTTAGAGAGCGAGCGAGCACAGGCAGACAGAGAAGCAGACAGAGGCAGAGGGAGAAGCAGGCTCCCTGCCTAGCAAGGAGCCGGATGTGGGACTCGATCCCAGGACGCTGGGATCATGACCTGAGTCGAAGGCAGCCGCTTAACCAACTGAGCCACCCAGGCGTCCCTCCCGCCTTTATTTTCATAACGTGCTCTTATCGGCAGGGATTCTGTCTTTTTTCACCATTTGTGTTTTCATGACCAACATCTGCCAGGCGGTTAATATTTGTTTTCCTGACAAAGGTTATCAGCAGAGTAAGTCCTGGACCCTCTGCTTCTTGGCTTCCTACCCAGTACTCTGGATTCTTTACCTGCTGTTTTTAAAGCAGCTCTCCTGCTTAGTAATGCAGCAAAAGTGCTGTAAGCAGACATCCCATTTGTCTCACAGAATGTTAAAAAGGTACATATTTAAGGGCTGAGATTTAATTAAATGAATAATTTCTGCAGTTTCATCAAGGACATTCTTAAGTGAAACTGGCTTTCTTTGTTTTGCTTGGAGCTGTGTGGATGTGGTGGTCAGTGTTGTACGGTTCCAAGCCACTGCCTTGACTTACAATAAGGAACCCACAATTGCTTTTTTATCATCAGGGCAAATGGCAACATAGCGAACAGGTAAATAGCATCTTTGTGTCCTTACAAAAGGAGTTTTGTCCCTGGATATCAAGTCTGAAGATCATCCTTTGAGAATAGCTATAGGAGACATAAGACTTGGAGATAGGTAAAGAAATACACAATTTGAGGAAGGCTGCTGCTGTTAGCAGTAATGCCATGTTTTTGCCTCAAAACGTACCATGTTGAGCAAGCTGATCCTTAACCAAGTCTGGCCTTATCTCCTGTACTGAGCCAAACTTGCCATGAATTTGGGCACTTTCACACTGTCCCAGAAGCTACTGTTTTTCCACGGACTTCTTTTTTCTAGGAGAAGAGATCAACTTTGGGAAGCTCATTACAAAACCTTCAGAAGGAACAACCCTAAGAGTGGAAGACCTTGTCAAACAGTATTTTCAGACTGCAGAGAAGGTAATTTCTTAATTACAGGCTACATGTTGAAGAATGGCTCTCTGAGGATAACTGACTTTAATTCGGGATATATATAATGGATACTTGCAACAAAAGGGATCTTTACAATGTGTCCATGAACTAAGTGGGAAAACAATAAATTACATTCACTTCTGGTTACTCTTCATCAAGAAAAATGAGTGCTTAATTATGGTATCATTATTTTGGCTATTACTGTTGTTGTTGTTTTGCTCTTCCTTTTATCTCTACCGCATGTTTCTGAATCCAGGATTTATTTTTCTTGCGTCTAGATATAATTTCAGAACTAAAGACAGCACAGGATGGTGAAGCTACTTTCACTGTCATGAGTTTGTGCGCCTTTAAGATATGGTTCTATTAATTGCCTGTTGCTGCTGAAACAAATTTCCACAAACATAATTATTGAAAATAAAACACATTTGTTATCTTACAGTTCTGTAGGTTGGAAATCTGACACCAGTCTCACTGGCCTAAAATCGAGGTGTCATCAGAGTTGTGTTCCTTTCTGGAGCCTCGAGGGGCAAATCTACTTCCTGTCTTTTCTAGTTTCTAGAAGTGTCCACGTTTCTTGGCCAATAGCCTCCTTCTTCCACCTCCAAAGCGAGCAATGTTACATTTCTCTGGCCATTTTCCCCCAGTCAGATCTCCCTCTAACTTCCTCCTTCAGCCTCACTCTTCCACTTTTAAGGATGCTCTTGATTATGCTGGGTCCACCTGCCTAGTCCCTGGTAATCTGCTGATTGCACAACCGGCTGATTAGCAACCTTAATTCCATTTGTAACCAACCATAGTTTTCCTTTGCTGTGTGACATATTCACAGCCCAGAAATTAGGATGTGGACATCTTTAAGGGGCCATTACTCTGTCCACTACACTGGTGAAGTTAATCTCTTAATCATCAGCTACCTTTTCAGGACTCTACATCCCACTCAGGCCTCTGCTTTCCCACCTATCTTAAACACTACTCTCATTTCTTATTTGTACTTGGCTTTTTTTGGCCCATAAAATTTATTGTAGGCTTACTTATTGTCCATTGTTTTGTTTTTTTATTTGTTTTCCCTTCAGCAGCTAGATAACTTTTTCATCTTTTTCCCCTGGTAACATTATACACTAATTTTCCTAGCTTATATAGAATTATTTGGTAAGGAATAGATGCTGATTTCTGCATCCAGTGATTTGTACCTCTTTTACAGAATGTGCAGCTCTCACTTCTAACAGAAAGGGGAATGGGTGAAGCAGTACAAGAATTTGTGGACAAAGAAGAAAAAGATGCCATAGAGGAATTAGTGAAATACCAGTTGGAAAAAACACAACGATTTCTTAAGGAGCGTCATATTGATGCCCTAGAAGATAAAATCGATGAAGAGGTAACCAATTTGGGGTGGAGAAATCTAATTAGACACTCTCTCCTTAAGAGTAGCCCTGACTTTTCTTTCTATTAAACCACCATTGAGCCTCTTTGATTTGTTTCGTTTCCTCGTCTATATAATTGGGCTTGTGAAATGAGGATTAAAGTAGAAAAGGTTTAGAACAGAATCATGGTTGAAACCCATTAAATGTTAGCTTTGCTCTCCATAGATAGTATCTTCTCCTGGAAATCATGAAAATGCTTTAAAATGAACTTTACAGGTTCAGAATGAAAACTGTCCTTTTCAATTTTTTAGTAAGTTCTGTTTGAGATTTGGTATTTCATCTAGAATTCAAATTCATCTCTGAGCATAAAAGCAGTGGAAAAATCAGAGGAGAAGCTCTTTAGATTTGACTGCACAGAAATTGTAAATGCTTGCATGTCAGATTATCAAAAAACAAAATGTATTTTCATGGGGAAAATACTTGTATGTGGGCAGAAGAAAGGTTGATAGTCACAATATTGAAGTACCTTAGTAAATGTTAAGAAAAGTAGTAAACATTTCAATAGAAACAATGAACAAAGACATGAGTAAGTGGTTCACAAAAGAAATAAAAGTGGTAATAAGCGTGTGAAAATGATGTTCATAGGAACTGAGATGTTGTTTTTTATTTGTCAGTGACAGCAGTTTGAGAAAAAGTATTTAGTATGCTCCTGGTGGGAACATCAAGTTTGAGGTGCTGCATTGAAAGGCAGTTTATCAGGGTATATCAAGAGGCTTAAGATTTGTCATTTAACTCAGCCCTTTCCCAAGACAACAGTGAGGTAGAAATTTGTGTATGCAGTAATTTATCTAAGTGTGGTCTGCGGCAGGAAAATTTGGAAATTTTTTGATGAAGTAAATGTGGGTACATACACACTAGATACTGTGCAGCCATTAAAAATTATACATTTGAAGAATGTGGAGAGATATTTCCAATGTTATGTGGGGAAAGAATGCCATAGATTTAAAACTATATACAATGTGATTCCAGTGATTTTTGTTTTATATGCAAGTGTGTGTGTATGTGTGAAGAATGAAAGGAAATATTCCAAACGTTATCATTGGTTATATTCAGGTAATGAGATTATAGGGGATCATTTTCTGTATCCTCTGGATTCCCTCTAAGCAGAATGAAACATTATTTTTAAAACTCATTCCCTTAGACTTTAATTTTAGTGCTTTTAATTGGTCAACATGGTTCTCTTAAAGCCTTGAGATGTTGGTATGCAATTAATAATATTCCATGCCAAGTATGCTGGGTATATGGGGTTCATAAATTTTTGGCAGGGATGCATTTCTCCACTAAATACAGAAATAAGATATGACATGCCACTCAAATGTAAATATAAAACTATGGAACTACTAGGGGATAACATAGGAGAAAATCTAAATGACCTTACATGGCAGTGACTTTTTAGATGCGACACCGAAGGTATGATCTCTGAAAGAAGGAATTGATAAGCTGGAATTTATCAAAATAAGAAACTGCTCAGTGAAAGACAATGTCAAAAGAATGTAAAGAAAAGCAACAGACTTGGAGGAAAAATATTTGTAAAAGACACATCTGGTAAAGGACTGTTATCCAAAAAATACAAAGAACTCTTAAAACTCAACAGTAAGAGGCGTCTGGGTGGCTCAGTTGGTTTGTGTCCAATGCTTGGTTTCCACTTGAACCCTGTGTCGGGCTCCGCGCTCAGTGCAGAGTCAGCTTGTCCCTCTCCCTCTACTCCTCCTTCCTCTCTCTCAAATAAATAAAATCTTTTAAAATAAAACAAAACAAAATTCAGCAATAAGAAAACAGGCAACCTGAGATAAAAATATTTCAAACAGGGGCGCCTGGGTGGCTCAGTGGGTTAAAGCCTCTGCCTTCAGCTCAGGTCATGATCCCAGGGTCCTGGGATCGAGCCCCGCATCGGGCTCTCTGCTCAGCAGGGAGCCTGCTTCCCTTCCTCTCTCTCTGCCTGCCTCTCTGACTACTTGTGATCTGTGTCTGTCAAATAAATAAATAAAATCTTAAAAAAAAAAAATATTTCAAACACCTCAACAGGCATCTCACCAAAGATGTACAAATGGCAAGTAAGCATATGAAAACATGCTCTATATCGTATCTCATCAGCAGATTAACAATGAAATATACCACTATGAACCTATTAGAATGGCCAAAATCTGGAACACCGACAACTCCAAATGCTGGTGAGGATGTGGATAACAGGATCACTCACGTATTGCTGGTGGAAATGCAGAATGGTACAGTCACTTTGGAGGACAGTTTGGCAGCTTCCTAAACAACTTAATGTAGTCTTACCATGTGATCCAGCAGTCGTGCTCCTTGGTATCTACCCAAAGATGTTGAAAGCTTACTTTCACATAAAAATCTGCACACAGGTGTATATAGCAGCTTTATTCATAATTGCTTAAACTTGAAAGCAACCAAGATGTCCTTCAGTAGGTGATTGGTTAAGTAAATTGTGAAACACCCAGACAAGGGAATATTATTTAGGCCAAGAAGAAAGGAACTGTCAATCCGTGGAGTCATGGAGGAAGCTTAAATGCATATTACTAAGTGGAAAAAGCCAGTCTGCAAAGGACTGTATGATTTCAACCATACAACATCATCAAGTATACAGTCATACAAACTGTAGATTTCAACTATACAACATTCTGAAAAAACAAGCCGAACTATAGAGATAAGAAGAAGATCAGAGGTCACAGGAGTTGAGTGAGGAGCAAGGGAAGGGATGAATAGGTGTGCAGAGGAGTTTTAGGACAGTGAAACTGCTCTGTATGATACTTCAGTGTAGGTGGATACATGTCATTCTTTTTCCAGACTTATAGCACACCAGGAGTGAACCAGAATATAAACTAGGTTTTGGGGGAGTTTGGCTGGCCCCATTGGTGGAGCATGCAACTCTTGATCTCGGGGTTGTAAGTTTGAACCCCATGCTGAATGTAGAGATTACTTAAAAATAAAATCTTAAAGTAGCAGCAACAAACGCTCTCTTTGGGTGGTTATTATGTGGCAGTGTAGCTTCATCAGTTATAACAAATATGTGCCAATTCTGGTGGAGGGAGGTTGATAATAGGGGAATCTATGTATGTGTGGTGCTGGGGGGCTGTATGGGAAATCTCAGTACCTCCTCAGTTTTTTTTGTGAACCTAAAATTCTTAAAAAACAAAACCAAACAAAAAACCACAGACAAACACAAAAGCAGGTAACTTGAGCGTGCCCACCTGGAGAGCTATCACGACTCCTGAGAGGGTCCGTGAGGGATGGGGGTATGTAGCTAATGTAGCTAAGAGCGTGGACTCTGGACCAAACTTCCTGTGTCTAAAACCAAAACTCTTACTACCTGTGTAATTATCAGTGAGCGTTTTAGCCTCTCTACCTCTGTTTCTTCATCTATAATAAAATGGGGATAATAATAAAAAACTCCTTCAAGATTGTTGTGAGGATCCAAAGAACGCATGTAAAGTCCCAGGACACTGCCAGCACATGGTACCTACTCAGTGTTTTTACTCTGACTCCTTTCTGTGAATGACTTAGCACTTTTGGTATGGTATTTACTACCTAGAGTGCTATTAACATACTATGCCACTTTTAAAAAGAATTTTTATCCCCTCTACCAAATCATAACAAACATACTGTCATTGCTTTCTCCTTAGACAACAAAAAAAAAGCCCTCCTTACTCCCATTTCCCTTTATCTACTATTCATTTTCGTTGTCTTTTACAGCAGAATTGCTTCAGAGTTCTGTATATTTGCTGCCCTGATTTTTCTCTCTCCCTTTTCCCTTACACCCATCACCTGGGGTTTTGACCCATCATTCCAGTGAAGCTGCTCACATCGAAGTCACCAGTGACCTCCGTTGCTAAGTCCACTGTCAGTTCCTCTTAAATCTCCCTTGAACTCTTGAAATGTTTTTTTTCTTTGGCTTTAGAACCGCACACCCTTCTGCTTTTCTTTCTCTTCACGGTGCATATTCTCAGTTTCTCTTCTTGGTTTCTCGCATCTCTCCTGCCTCTGAAATTGGAAGTCCCCAGAATTCAGTCCTTGGAGCCCTTCTTGGAGCCTTCTTGGAGTCCTTGGAGCTCCATATTCCCTTTGTAATCTCATCCAGCTGCCTGGACTTAAATTCTGTCTGTTTGGTGGTGATTTTCAAAAGCCTAGTCCAGATGTCTTCTCAGCTCAAGATTTGTGCAGTCAGCGGCCTGTTACATGTTTCTACTTGGATGTTTAATAGACCCCTCAAACCAGTAATATTCCCAGTCTGAATTGCTGATTTTCAGCCTTTGCTCTCTGTGTAGATGCTCTTTATGCCATCTGTATCCTGACTAGAAGTCCTTTTGGCATTAATCAGAATATATACAGAATCTGACTACTCAACGTCTTCATCACTACCAGTGGTCCATCGTGTTGCTATTTCTTAGATTATTCTTAAGATTTTTTCTTAATTTATTTGACAGAGATAGAGATCATAAGTAGGCAGAGAGGCAGGCAGAGAGAGAGGGAAGCAGGCTCCCTGCCGAGCAGAGAGCCCAATGTGGGGCTCAATCCAAGGACCCTGGGATCATGACCTGAGCCGAAGGCAGAAGCTTTAATCAACTGAGCCACCCAGGTGCCCCTCACTTAGATTATTCTGATAACTTCCAAACTCATCTCCCTTTTTCTACTTGTGCCCCTCTTCCATGCCCCCCCATTCTGTCCTCAATTCAGCTGTCAGTGATACTAACATATTTCAGATCAACTCCTGCCTTTAAAAAAAAGTCCTTGTAGGTTTTTTTTACAAGATCCTATTCAGTCTGGCTTTCTGTTACTTTCTTAACCTTCATATCTTCTTGAGCCACAGCAACCTCCTTGCTATTTCTTAAATATACCATGCATTCTGCCCCAGTGCCTTTTTTTTTTTCTTTAAAGATTTTATTTATGTATTTGACAGAGATCACAGGTAGGCAGAGAGGCAGGTAGAGAGAGAGAGGGAGGAAGCAGGCTCCCTGCGGAGCAGAGAGCCCGATGCGGGGCTCGATCCCAGGACCCTGAGATCATGACCCAAGCCGAAGGCAGAGGCTTTAACCCACTGAGCTGCCCAGGCGCCCCCCCAGTGCCTTTTTTAAAAAAGATTTTGTTTATTTATTTAGGGCAGTGTGAGAGGCAGAAGGAGAAGGAAAGAATCTCAAGCAGGCTCCAAGCTGAGCATGGAGCCCAATGTGGGGCTCAATCTCACCACCTGAGATCATGACCTGAGCCGGAAACCAAGAGTCAGACACTTAAATTGGCTGAGCCACCCAGGCACCCGTCGCTTAGTGCCTTTATGCACAATTTTTCCTTTGATTAGAATGTTATTTGCTAGTTATGCAAGATTGATTCCCTTTGCTCATAAATTACCTTCTCAGTGAGACCTTGCATGATCATTCTATTCAGATGTGACTTCTCGTCAGTATTCCTCACCCTCTTCCTGCTTTATTTTGCTCTGCATACTTACTGTCTTTTTAAAAAAATGTACTTTTTTTTTTTAAGGTTTTATTTATTTGACAGAGATAGAGAGCAGGAACGGGGAGAAGAGGGAGAAGCAGGCTGCCCACTGAGCAGGGATCCCCACACAGGGCTTGATCCCAGGACCCTGAGATCATGACCTGAGCTGAAGGCAGATGCTTAACCAACTGAGCCACCCAGGTGCCCTGCATACTTATTGTCTTTTGCAAAGTGTTCACAGGTTCAAATATTTGAAGAACTCAAGACTCCACTGAGCATACTCACTAAGATTTTCATTTAAAGACAAAAGATATGATGCATCAAGAAAAAAAGTATGGGCCGGCATTAGAGACCTCTGAGAAGCCAGGCATAAACTCTCATGTCCTCATTTGCACACAGGGGTCCCTGGATTGAACACACCAAGATTTGTGCAGAAATTCCCAGGGAATCTCTTATGCCCTTCTGGTCTCATGATCAAGCCATGCTTCTAACTGGTTATGCAGGTTAAAAAATATCAGAAATAAACATCAGTAAATAAAGGGCTCCCCAGAGATGACAGCGCTTTCTTAGTCTAGCTATAAATTAACTCAGTCTGACCTGCCATCTAAAACACAATATAACTTATTGTTTTGTTTTTTGTTTATTGGCTACATACACAGACACAATCCTAAACTCTATGGGGACAGAATTTGTAACTGTTCTGTTCATTGTTGGGTTCTCATTTCCTACAGTAGTGTTTGGCACAATAAAATGGGTGCTCAGTAAAGAGGTGCCAAGTAAATTATTAAACCAATAGAGCTTTTCCCTAATTACATTACTATAAGAGCCTGTAGGGCAGGAATTTAAAAAAAAAAAAAAAAAGAATCTCTCTAGTTTCCCTTTTGGCTTCAGGACCATTATTAGCAAACAGTAAACAAGCTGACTTGATAATATGATTTTCAGAGGCCCACCCACTTCAGATACTATTTTTTTAAAGGTTTATTTATTATTTTAGAGAGTACACACAGGAGCGGGGGAGAGGCAGAGAAAGGGAGAAAAAGAATCTCCAGCAGATTCCCCACTGAGTGCAGAGCCCTATGTGGGCTCTATCTCATGAACCTGAGAATGAAATCTTACCATTTGCAACAACACAGTTGGAGCTAGAGTATATTATACTAAGCGAAAAAAGTTAGAGAAAGACAAATACTGTTGATTTCACTCGTGGAATTAAACAAAACAGATGAACATACGAGAAGAAAAAAAAGGAGGGAAGCAAACCATATGAGACTCTTAACTATAGAGAACAAACCGAAGCATGGTGGGGATGTGGTTGGGGATTGGGCTAGATGTTGATGGGAATTAAGGAGGACACTTGTTATGGTGAGAACTCGGTTATATGAAAGTGATGAATCACTAAATTTTACTGAGACCAAGATTACACTGTATGTTAACTAGCTAGAATTTAAATGAAAATTTGAAACAAAAAAATTCCCATTTTAGTTGTGATGGAAAACATTTCTTAATCAGTTGTAGCCCATTGTTTTATATTTCCATGATAGGACTAAGCAATATTTTTGATTTACTGTTTTAACACAGGTACGCCGTTTCAGAGAAAGCAGACAAAAAAACACTAATGAAGAAGATGATGAAGTTCGAGAGGTAATTTTTCATGTAAATTACTGTGCTTCTGTGTCGGTTTGTTAAGCTAGAGTGATTAGTAGGTTTATTTAGATAGTCCACAGGACCTTGCTTTGGTAGATAGGCCTGAGCAGGGATTGGCTGAAGATAGCTGCCTGTGATTTATACCAGTGTAGCCTACTGGTATTCGGCTTCCTGATACTCCCGTTTTATCCTTTTGCTCTTGTCTAAAACTTACTTAATTGTGTGTTTTGGTGGGCAGGGAGGATGAGCATAAATGACAGGAGTCCTTAGTAATCAAAATAATACGTAATTGCTTTCAGAGCATCTTACTAGCATAAGAGAAAATCTTACCCAACTGAGCTGATATTATTTTGGGCAAAAAAGGAAGAAACGTGTGTTTTGCTAGCAATATTACCATAGATAAATATACAGCGTCCACTGGGCTTTCAGAATTGGTGTAGTGGGCTTGATCACCCTCAATGCTGGTCTTTCTCGACTTCTCTGCAGTTTGGGAATTTTTTTTTTTTTTTAAGATTTTTATTTATTTGAGAGAGAGAGAGAGAGAATGAGAAGGAGAGAGCATGAGAAGAGGAAGGGTAAGAGGGAGAAGCAGACTACCTGTCCAGCAGGGAGCCCAATGCGAGACTCGATCCCGGGACTCCAGAATCATGACCTGAGCCCAGTTTAGGAACTTCTGGCTAGCCACCATTTGCTGAACCTTCAGGCTTTTGTCTGGCGCTTGGTGAATTCATGGTTGAAATACATTTTTCTCTTTTCTGATTATCCTTAGTATTTTCTGATTGCTATCTAGTATTTAAAGGTTATCTCATAACTAATTTACTGTTGGGATTTTTGTCTTCACTGCTTTCATTTGTATCTGTTATAGCCTATCAGTTCTACTTGGCATTAGCAGTACAGATATGGAAAACGTGTGGTTCATGTCTACCAGAGACTCTCGGTTTAGTAGGTGAGGCAGACATAAATAGAAAGAAAATGCTAAACCTTAGCATAACCTAAAGGGTCACCCTCGCTGAGTTAATACAGCAGTCCTGCTTGTCCGCTGTCATTTTCCTAAGTATTTCAGAACTGCCCCTGACAGGTGGTAAGTTACAAAGAGCCGAAGCACTTGACACATCCTTCAAATTAACTTTTATAATCTCCACTGTTTTCTCTGCTGCAAGCAAAAAAGAGTAAGACACCCTTTTCCTCCTTCCCCCAGGACCACCACCCTTTAAATATTTTTTGCCTTATTTTAAACATACTTTTTAGGTAAAAGTAAGTACCTAGGACACTAAAACAGAAAAGAACCCTGCCTAAGGAGAATGGGACTCTCAATTCACTCCTTTTTCCTCTGAACTCTCTTCCAAAGGAATCTGTTCAGTGGTTTATCTACTGATGACCACCAGGTCATCACAGCCTTTAATGTGAGGCAGTGTTCGATCCCGACAGAGGAAAAAAATCACTTACCAAATAATTTTTCAGTACCATCTCTAAAGGCCATGAGACAGACTTTTTTTCTTTCTTAAGTAAAATTTCCAAATTATGTGATTTACTTCATTGTCTATCATACCATACAGGCCATTTAGGATTTTAACCTGATCCAATAATGCACCTTATCTGGGATGTTAAAGAATAGGAACGGCATTTGGGGTGGGGTTTTTTTTTCTTTTCTCTGTCTTATTACACAAGTTTGGTGCCATGTACTTACTGTGGGGAAGTCAGCCCCCCAAATAATTATGTCCCAGTTCATTAGAATATTTAGAAATTAACCTTCTTTAGAGAGGATATGGGAGGATAATCTTAGTGTCTAGTTGTGAGCCAGGTTTCTTCCCTTTGTACAATTTACACTGTCTTCATCATGTAATATGGGGAATTTTGCAACATTAACTAACATTACTAGCAGTAGTGCCAGTATTGACTACAGTTTTTTTCCTGGCTCCTTCCTCCCTTTCATTAATAGCCTTCACTACTTAATTATAGAACTAAAAGCTCTCACCGTCCACTGAATTTCACACTCAGCATTCCCGATGTCAGAGTCATTCCCCTACATCAATGTCATGGAAAAAGCAGAACAAATTACCTGCTTGGTTTTATTCATTACTGTTTTAAAGGGGAAAGGGCAAATAGTATTCATTAAATTTTCATTTATTGAATTTTTCCTAGATGTGTCACGTACACAATTTCAGTTTCCATCTTACAAATGACACCGAGAGCACAGTAAAGGTTATGCGGTGGGGTGGAATTGGAACCTATTTCTACCTTCAGGTCTAGGCTTTTCTACCATACCATGTCCTATCAGAACTTTATATTATAACAACATTCATATAATGCATAACCAGTGAGTGGCTAAAAATGTGAAATTTCTGACAGTTTTTGATATGCAGAACATAAAAAATTACTGTCCCTCAGAAGTGTAGATGCAACTGCTGTACCATTTACAAGATGGTTTGGGGGAGCTAAGAGGAGGAAGCTAGAGATTAGGGATCCCTTACCACATGTATGTTTGTATTCATCTTACCAAGCACTCTTCAAGTAGAAAAGAGTTCGCCAAACAGCAAGAATGAATACTGGAAGAAAGAAATGACTCATGGTCCTTGGATCATTTAAACTTAACTAACCATTTCAATTTAATAAATTACAGAAATATTTCTTTGCATGGCCTTTTTGTTTGGAGCCCCTAGGCTATTTTTTATTAGTCTTTTAAAGAATTTGGTGAATATTTTATAAAAGGAAGGTAGTAGAGGACATGACAAACTGCATTTGGGAGTTTTTCAGAAGAAAGCACTTTTGGGTTTAGATTTTTCAGCTACATTTTAAGACTTTAGCAGGTAATCGGGGTTTCCTAGGTAATATGTCGGCTTGCCATAGGATGTTATAAATGGTCTTTATTCTTAGCATACTATTTAGGACTTGTAATGGAATTTGAGACTTTCCCAATCTATAACTCCAAGCCATGTAGAATCTTTTAGCTCAGAACATGGATCCTAATACTAGGTTTAAATTATTTAAACAAATAGACAAAAACATTAGTCCTTCCAAGAGGCTTTAAAATCTCTTGTTCACATTGAAAAGCTCTAAGTAGTTTCTTTAACTGTAAGTTCACATTTAAATAAAAGGCCAGTAAATATTTGGGGCTTTGCAGGCCATATGTGGTCTTTGTCACATATTCTTGTCTGTGTATATGGTTGGTTGTTTTTTTTTGTTTTGTTTTTTATTTTTTGTTTTTTTAAACAATCCTTTAAAAATGTGAAATCTGTTCTTGGTCTGACCCATAGTCCATAGTTTACCCAGCCTCTGGTTTCCTGTTTTCTGCCTGAATTTGAGGCAGGGTTGATACCCTCTTTCAAACTGTAATACCAAGCACTGTCAACAAAGCGAAAAGGCACACCCATAGGATGGGAGAAAATACTTGCAAATCATGTATTTGGTAAATGATTAATATTCAGAACATATAAAGAATTCCTAAAACTCAGTCACAGCAAAAAGTGGTTGACGGACTTGAACAGACATTTCTGCAGAGAAGTTAAACAGGTGACCAATAAGCACATGAGAAGATGCTCAGCATCACTGGTGAAATGGAAATCTAAACCACAGAGCCACTTCCCATTTATTAAGATGACTGTTAAAAAAAGAAAATAGTGTTGCCAAGAATATGGAGAAATTGCAAGCCTCGTGCGTTTCTGGTAGGAATATAAAAGCATCTGTGGAAAATAGTTGATTTCTCCATAAATTAAAAAGAGAATTATGTGACCTAGCAGTTACACTTATAGGTATTTACCTGAAGGAACTGAAAGCAAAGACCAGATGTTTGTACACCCATGCGCATAGCATTCACAAGAGCCAAAAGGTGATAGCAATTAAAATGGCCATCAGAAGGTGTACAGATAAACAAAAGGTGGTGTATATGTGCGATGATCAACTTTTGCTTAGCCTTAAGAGGAATGAAGTTCTGATAATGCTACAATATGGACAGACCTTGAAAACATTATGCTAAAGCAAAGTAAGACAGGTGCAAGGATGAGTATTACACAATCCCACTTAAATGAGATCCCTAGAGTGATCAGTCGTATGAATAAAATACAGAATAGTGGTAATGAGGGGAAGAGGGAGTTAGGTAACAGGGAGTTATTTTTTAACAGGTATGGAGTGTCAGTTTCAGTTTGAAATGATGAGAAAGGTCAGGAGGGGAATGATGGTGATGTTGCACAACAGGGTGAATATGCTTAATGCCGCTGAACTGTACACTTCAGAATGGTTAAGGTGCTCAATTTAATGGTATGTATATTTTGTCACAATTAAAACAAAACAAAACAGAGGTGTACTACCAGGATAGGAGTTTTCGAATCTCACAGAAAAGCATATGGAATCATTGTCCTACCAGTGGCTCTAGATCTGCACTTACTCTGAACCTACACTCCTGAGGTCAATTAGAATTCCACTGCTAATTCTTGGAGGTAACATACTTAATATTTATCCATAAATTCCAGAGTCTGTTGCACAGAAAAGTGGAGTTAAAATATTTGAATGTAATGTTAAACGATAAAATGAAGATATGGTATTTAGACAGAGGAAAGGTAAAAATTTGGAAATTTTTAATAAAATTTGGAAATGAGGGTACGTAATTCATTCCAAAAAATAATCACAGAAGGACACAGGCATCTTAAATTTTTGTTAGATACTGCCATATCCCTCCAAAGATGTGACACCCAGTTTGCATTCTACCCAGTATTGGGGAGTGCTTGTTTCCCCACATCCTTGTCATCATGATGTATCATGAAATTTTTTGATCTTAATAAATCCAGAGAGTAGGGGCGCCTGGGTGTCTCGGTGGGTTATTAAAGCCTCTGCCTTTGGCTCCGGTCATGATCCCAGGGTCCTGGAATCAAGCCCTACATCTCTCTCCCTGCTCAGTGGGAAGCCTGCCTCTCTCTCTCTCTCTCTCTCTCTCTCTCTCTGCCTGCCTCTCTGCCGATTTGTGATCTCTGTCAAATGAATAAATTAAAAAAAAAAAAAATCCAGAGGGTGAGGAAATTGTTTCTTACTATTGTTTTTAACCCCTACTACTTTTGTTACTAGTGACTCAGCGATTTTTATGTTTCTAAATCATTTATATTTACATGAAACACCTGGTCATGTTCTTTGCCCAGAAATTTTTGTTGGGTTTGGGTTTTGTGCCAAGGACAGTGGTCTCTCTGTAAGAGCGCTCACAGGAAAGTGCATGGACTCTGTAGGGGGCGGGGGGGGGGGGGGGTTAGCATATTTTAGGGTATTTGTTGTGTAAAAGAAGGGTTTTGGGGTTTGTTCACATCCAGAATGGGTGATGAAGTAAGGGCCTTTTTGACATCTGTGGAGATAAGCGAGTGGGATTTTTTCCTCTTCCTTTCTATTAGTTTGGTGAATTATATTAAAACATACCCTATTAGTGCCCCATTCTTGTTACCACTTTGTGAACCTTCTGGTAACGGGTATCCTGGTTTTTCCATATGTTCCTGTATTCTCTTTGCTTTAATATTCATAAGTAAGATCCTGTAATCATCTTTTTGGGCCTGTAGCCTTTTGTCAGTTTTTCAGTTCCATGTTATGCTGGCTTTGTACAAAGAAATTGGGAGCTTGCTTTCTTTATGCTCTGGTACTATGGAAATAGCAGTGGCATTATCTGTTCTTTGAAGATTTGATAGAGTACCTGTGAAACTTTCTGGTTGTGGTTCCTTTTCTGAGGTGGTGTTCCTTTAACAATTTTCTTACATATTCTTTGATATTATTATTAGTCTGTTGAGACTATTATTGTGTCTATTGTTGGATCTGTTTAGGTCATTTATTATCCAAATTACTTAGATTGAAGAGTATTTTGTCAAGATTTTTTTAATTTTCCCTCAATTTTTTTCCCCTCGATTCTGATTTTTAATGGTGTATATTTGTCTTTTTTTCCCTTTTTATTGTTAGTGATTTTTTTATCAATGTGGCTTTGTCCCAGAGGATCAGTTCTTAAATTTACTAATTTGAATGGATTTTGGTTAAGATTTGTTTATTTATTATTGTATCTTTATTAATTTCTCATAATTTCCTTTGGATGGGCTTTATTTGTCCTAACTTTTGAATATCAAATCTATTTATTTTCATTCATCATTCATTATTTTTTAATAGGCTGTAGGCTTTCTTTATAAACACTGCTTTATTTCATATATTCCAGTCTACAGTATTTTTATTATTTTCTAGATTTTCTAGTATTTTATTATTTTCTAGATTTCTCAGTTTTAGTTTTGTGATTTGGAGGCAGGCGTTTTTTGTTTTATTATCATTAATTTCTGATTTGATTCATGGCAGTTAGCCTATATAATACTATTTAGAACTTAGTTGATATTTTTGTTAGTACCTCATGAAATATTAGTTAAACATTTCATGAGATCTTGGAAAGAAGTCTATGTTTTCAGAATAGAGAGTTCAACATATATCAGTTAGATCTCTTATTAATCTTATAATTTAGGTCTCCTTTTTCTCTTTAAATGTAGTTTTTAAAAAGTACAGCTGGTTCTTGTTATTTCTTTATGTTCTGTGTTACTGCAAACAGTAACCTAGTGAATACTAATCCATATTACTTCTAGGGGAAATAGAGGATTGGATTTCTGCCAACTGCTGGTTACAGCGTTTTTATCGGCTGATCATTACATAACCTTTTTCTTGTTTCTTTCTGTTTGGTTTTTTTTTTTAATTTTTTTTAAGATTTTATTTATTTATTAGTTAGAGCGAGCACAGGCAGACAGAGAGGCAGGCAGAGGCAGAGGGAGAAACAGGCTCCCTGCCGAGCAAGGAGCCCGATGTGGGACTCAATCCCAGGACGCTGGGATCATGACCTGAGCCGAAGGCAGCCGCCCAACCAACTGAGCCACTGAGGCATCCCTGTTTCTTTCTGTTTTAATGTATATTGTTGAGTCATTAACATTGAACTTGGAGCCAGCAACCCTATAATTGTACCTGAATGAAGCTTATCTCACACATGTATTTCATCTGTAAGGCGCATCACAGCCTTCTTGCACTTGAGAGTATTGGACACACTTCAGTGACACTGAATCACCAACCAAAAGTCCAGAAATGTGAAAACCTTGACACTAAATATACCACAGAAAGGACACTTGTTTAAAGTGTCAGAAACAAGAAGCCTGAGTGTTCATTGTTCTTCATCTGGGAACGTGTGTGTCAGGAGACTCAGAATTTTTCCCACTCTGCACAGGTCCACAGATGACTGCACAAGTATCAGGAGTATTGTTCTGGGGATTACAAATAAATTTTGGCAAGTAGGTGATTTGCAAGTATAGAATCTGGAAATAATGAGAATAATGAGGTACCTTCATCTGGGACAAGAAAAATGAGTTGAAATCTTTTTCTGCTATTTTTTCTTTGTATTTTTTGTTATGTTCCCTGAAGTTCTTTTCTTTTTACGTGGTAATGCCATGCGGAGCCCTTCCTGCCGCGATTTAGCTGTTATTTCCTTTTAAGCTGAGATCATCATCATGCAGCTGAATTATCTCCCACCTCCTGCTTCCCTCCTACTTCTACCCTATGGGTTTTGTTCTCATCTCCTGATTTAGCCCTACCTCTCTTTACTTCATGGTATCACAGAGAGCTCAGAAATGTTCTCCCCACCTGTTCTTAGACCCATAATTTTTTTTTTTTTTTAGATTTTATTTATTTATTTGACAGAGATTACAAATAGACAGAGACACACAGAAAGAGAGGAAGGGAAGCAGGCTCCCCACTGAGCAGAGAGCCCGATGCAGGGCTCGATCCCAGGACCCTGGGATCATGACCTGAGCCGAAGGCAGAGGCTTTAACCCACTGAGCCACCCAGGCGCCCCCATAATTTTTTATTCAAGCAAGAGAGACTATGGTTATGGTTCCTTGGAATATATAGATCAATTTTAGAGAGCTTTATACTGCCTAAGACTCTTCTCTACCTTGTTCCTTAGGTCAGATCTTCATTATATTCATTAACTCCTCAGAGATTTTGTATTTTGAAGTTGGAGCTATTTTCTGATTTTATTGAGAATGTATTATGTCTTTCTGTTCTTACAACATTTTGATTGGTTTAAGGGAGGACCTCAGGGAAACATTACTTTTATTTTATTTTTAATCAGAAAATTTGTACTCCTTTCAGAGTTAAAATATTTCATTAAATTTCAAACTTGTCTTTTCTGAGCAGTTTCTTATCAAATTAAAATTTGTGGCATATTTTTGGTCTTAAGCTTTTATTCTTTTCCAGACCTTCAGTTGTTATATTCTACTTAATTCTTTTTATCTTGTTTTTGTTTTTTAAGGTTTTAAATAGTTACTTATCTGAGAGTGCAAGGTTGCGGGAAGGAGCAGAAAGAAAGGAACAAGCAAACTCCAAACTGAGAGCGAAGCCTGGTGCGGGGCTTGATCTCACTACCCTGAGATCATGACCTGAGCTGAAATCGAGAGTCGGGCGTTTAACAAACTGAGCCACCCAGGATCCCCTCTTTTTTTTACCTTTTTATTCTTAATTCTACTTAATTTTTATGAGAGATTATTGCTCATGATTTTCTGATTCCAAAGTAATATTTTGAAAAACTATATTGTAGAGAATTTATGATTTGTGAATTAAGAAAACAAGAGCACTGTAAAATTTCATCACCCAGAGATAACAGCCATTTTTTGTAAGCGTTTTTCTTGTTACTTATTAAGAGCCCATTGTACAGAGTAGCTCAGGTGATGACAGTCTCTTATAAATGGTGATGTTGAATTAGGGGCAATTGCCAATACTCTAACCGGTTCTAAAAGTTTTGATTCTGTGAAATTTTATCATTCTCAGTACACCTTTTCAAAAGGTCTCATTTTACAAATAATATGGCACATTGATCTGACAAATCGTAGGAATTGAATTTGATAGATGGGGAAGGAGAGTTCTCCTGCTTGGCATTTTTATAGCATGATTAGTGAGAAATAATAGTGCAGATAGTTTGACAATATTAAATGTTATGTGAGTAACCAGATTAATGACTTAGGATGCTGCATTATCTACTAACGTGTATTTTCTCCTCTTTCCCTCTCAGGCTATGACAAGGGCCAGAGCCCTCAGATCTCAGTCTGAGGACGCTGCTTCAGCCTTTAGTGCTGAGGACCTTATGAGTATAGATTTGGCAGAACAGATGGCTGATGACTCTGATGAGGACATCACAGCAGCAGCCAATAGAGGAAGAGGCCGAGGAAGAGGCCGACGAGGAGGAAGAGGGCAGAATTCAGTCTTGAGAGGAGGGTCTCAGAGAGGAAGAGGTTAGCACTGAGTACTGTCTTGCCCACGAATTCACACTTGGCAGTTGGATGGGACACACATGATTGTATTCTTGCCAGAATTAAGTTATGCAATCTTCTAAAAGTTTGTTTTTATAATGCATAAAGTCAGTCTTTAATATAGTTCTGACATATATGTTTATTTAAATTTTAATGGTCACGTGCACATAATGTTTTAATGTCTCTTAACATTTTTTTTAAGAACTTCACTACATTCCTCACACAGTACTTTTTGGGTACTCTCACAGGTATAAAGTAATAGGCAAATATGAACTGCTAAGGAAAATGGCTACTTAATAATCATTGGCAGCAGGAAGAAACTCCAGGTCATAAACATTATTTTTGTTACTATCATGAGATACAAATGCCCACACTTTTATAAAGTGGCTTCATAAAATATGTTCAGAAAGAAAACTACCCTAAAACAATATGGTATCTTCAAGCAGTCATTAACATTAATTGCCATCATTGTATTTAACATGGGACTGTTGTCCTTGGATAATCCAAATAATAGAAAATTGGTTATCCAGTGACTTCCCGGTATATTGTATAAATTTGTTTCTAGGAATATTTTTTTATTAAATATTTATCCATAGGGATTTTAAGCAGGTAAAATAGTACTTAAAAGTTAAAAATTTCCAGAAAAAGAGATCCTCATCCTCTAGTGATAATTCATTTTCATTATCCTTAAGTTTACAAAATGTTTCCTTATATTTTGATTGGAAGAGTATGAACCAAATGTGGTGTAAGTATAGTTTTTGAAAATTGAGTAGACTATGTGTTTTTGGTTATATGTCTTTGACTTTTTATATAAACTATGTTTTGATGTAACTTTATGTACATTTCATTTGGCACTGTCTTAAACCTTGATTCCTGATGGAATTGTAGAGTGACTGCTTATTTATTCTAACACTAGGCACTGGTCTAGAGACTTCTACTCGAAACAGAAGTTCAAAGACAACTATGTCAACATCTAGAAATATGTCTATTGTAGATGGTGAGTATGGATTGCAAATGATTATCTAGTAGTTATTTATAAATTCCAAATAGGAAGACCTAGGAAATCCTCATTGGGAAACCTCATTGGTTTGTGTTGCCGTTGTGGAGTCAAAAGGGTTATTAGGATTACGAGATAAATCATTCCTTAAAAGGTCTTTGCCAGGGACGCCTGGGTGGCTCAGTTGCTTAGGCAGCTGCCTTCGGCTCAGGTCATGATCCCAGCGTCCTGGGATCGAGTCCCACATCGGGCTCCTTGCTCGGCAGGGAGCCTGCTTCTCCCTCTGCCTCTGCCTGCCTCTCTGTCTGCCTGTGCTCACTCTCTCTCTCTCTAACTAATAAATAATAAAAAAAAAAAAAAAAAGTCTTTGCCATTCATCAGATCTATTGAAGAGGGTAAGCCTTAAAAATTATATTTTATAGTCTCTTACTTTAGACAAATTTGATTATTTCCTTTTTTATAGAGGGATCATGAAGACAGAAAAATGAGTTAGTTGGTCAGTATGTCAACAATGATCAAGAGAGGAAGTGTTTACTTTCTTACACTGCTTTTCTCGTGCTCTATAGTTAGCACAAGGAAGTCTTGTGATCTGTATATAAGATAGTACTCATAAAAGCTAATGTCTAGGAAAGAGTTACCTTCTCAGAGCTCGTGGTTAGATACTTACTTTACCCCTGTTTTACGGAAAAGGGATCTGAAGCTTTGAAAAGATAGGCAGTTTACCCATGGTCTCACAACTAGAAGTTTTAGAACTTGGGTAAGTTAATCCCATATTCCCTAGACTCCAGAACCAGTGGTTAACCACTATATAGTTAACCCTCACAGAATGGGTTTGAACTGCACGGGTCCACTTATATGTGATTTTTTCCTGATAAATTACAGTACTGTAAATGTATTTTCTCTTCCATATGATTTTCTTTTTTTTTTTTTCCATATGATTTTCTTAATGTTTTCTTTTCTCGAGCTTACTTTGTTGTGAGAATACAGTATATAAACAACATACAAAATAAGTGTTAATCATGGGGCGCCTGGGTGGCTTAGTTGGTTAAGTGACTGCCTTCAGCTCAGGTCATGATCCTGGGGTCCTGGGATCGAGCACCACATTGGGCTCCCTGCTCACTGGGGAGCCTCCAGTGAATGATTGAATGGCTCAAAAGTTTCTCCCTCTGCCTGCTGCTTCCTCTTCTGTGTTCTCCTGCTCTCTCTCTCTCTCTGTCAAATAAATAAAATAAGTGTTAATCAACTGTTTATATTGTCAGTAAGGCTATATAATAATATATATTAATATATATATTATTATATAATATATATATTATATACTATATATATATACTATATATATATATTATATACTATATAATAATATATATATATATAATAATGGGTTATTAGTAGTTGGGTTTTGGAGGAGTTAGAAGTTATATGGGAATTTTTTGGACTGTGCAGGGTCAGTGCCTCTAACCCCTGAGTTCAAGGGTCAACTATAATTCTTGTTTCCAGAGCAAGATAAGATTAGAGAACTAGCTACTGGCTCTCAGTAGAGGTCTTTGCATTATACAGAATAACTTATCTAATTAATGTGAAGATAGAGTAAACTGCCCCAGAAGGAAGTCTTTGACATTTATTGGATGGCAACTGACATTGGAGGAAGGATACAAACATCAAATCCAGTAAATGACTCTTTTTCTCTTGTGCCAGTGTTCAACAATTTATCAGTTGCACTAATCCAATAAATGACTCTTAAACTTTTTTAAAATCAAGAGTTCCTGAGGCAACTGAGTGGCTCAGCCGATTGAATGGCTCAGCGGGTTTAGTGTCCCGCTCCCAATCTCAGCCCAAGTCTTGATCTCAGGGTTGTGAGTTCTAGCCCCACGCTGGGCATGAAGCCTACTTGAAAAAAAAAATAATAATTTTTGAAAAGTTCTTTTGCTGTGTTTTTACTCTCATTATTTAGTACTTGAGGAGAGACACCTGAGATTCTTATTTTGATTTCAAAAACATGTTGTCTTTTAGGGAAAAGCATCTGAAGAGGTGCTTTTCCATTCTTGGCAGGAGTAAGGTAAAAGCAGAGAAGGGGGGAAATAGGCAGCACAGAAATGATCTAGGCAGAGTTCAACATGGAAAAGCCTTGTGACTTTGACTACGTCACTCAGACTCCTAAGTTTCTCTTATAGACTCTACAGAATAGTAGGTTATTCTGAAGGTGAAAGGCAGAGTCTGGCACACAGTAGACCTGTATAAAATGTTCATTATAAAAAAAGAAGAAACAGGGAGATAGAAATACGAAGTGAAAATAATGCATACACTTCCAAGTTAAGTCACTAGAAGTTGGTTAGCATGTGACACTAAGGCATACCCACCTTGACCTTAACCCAAACTGCCTCTTTTTGTCCTGGCTTAACTGTTTTATGTGAAGCTTTCCTTGGCATCAGTGGGCAGAATTAATCACTGAGAGTGAGTCTTTGAACTTCAGTTTTGTTGTTGAGAAGTGAGCTATTAGTTAAGCTTGCCTTTTTTTTTCCCTTGGAAGTAGTCTTTTTTTCTTCCAGCTGGCTGTCTTTGGTGTTCTGCGGTTTCACCGATGAATCTAAATAGGAGATTCTTTTTTATAGGGCTTCATGAAACTGTGAATGGATGTCTTTCATCACTCCTAGAAAATCCTTTCCCTTTAAAGATTTATTTATTTATTTCACAGACAGAGATCACAAGTAGGCAGAGAGAGAGGAGGAAGCAAGTTCCCTGCGGAGCAGAGAACCCGATGTGGGGCTCGATCCCAGGACCCTGGGATCATGATCCGAGCCGAAGGCAGAGGCCTTAACCCACTGAGCCACCCAGGCGCCCCCTTTCCCTTTAGATAATACCTCTGTGCTCTTTTTCTCCTCCCTTCAGAGTTTTCAGAAGTTAAATAAATCTAAGAATCACCCTCTCCTCCCATGACTATTAATCTCTTGTATTTTCCCTTGCTTTATCTTCCTGTGCTATATTGATCTTCCAATTCACCCATCTGTTGTTTTTGTTTTCTTAAGTAAACTCTGACCCCAAGTAAACTCTGAACCCATGGGGTTCAAACCCATGACCTGAAGATAAGAAGTTGCTTGTTCTGTGGACTAAGCCGAGCAACCCCCATGCCCATCTATTCTTTTTTTTTTTTTTAATTTTTTTTTATTTAAGCTTTTTTTATTTAAACATATAATGTAACCCCACCACCCTCTCCCAACCCCTCTCCCCCCCACCCCCCTCAGTTTGTTTTATGACATTAAGAGTCTCTTTTGGGGGGCGCCTGGGTGGCTCAGTGGGTTAAAGCCGCTGCCTTCGACTCGGGTCATGATCCCAGGGGTCCTGGGATCGAGCCCTGCGTCGGGCTCTCTGCTCTGCGGACAGCCTGCTTCCTCCTCTCTCTCTCTGCCTCTCTGCCTACTTGTGATCTCTGTCTATCAAATAAATAAATAAAATCTTAAAAAAAAAAAAAAAAGAGTCTCTTTTGGTTTGTCTCCCTCCCGATCCCATCTTGTTTCATTTTTTCTTCTCCTACCACCTTAACCCCCACCCCCGTTGCATCTCCACTTCCACATATCAGGGAGATCATGTGATAGTTGTCTTTCTCCAGTTGACTTATATCGCTAAGCATAATACGCTCTATTTCCATCCATGTCGTCGCAAATGGTAAGATTTCATTTCTTTTGATGGCTGCATAGTATTCCAT